>BGPR01012755.1:0-43789 GCA_013235015.1 Araneus ventricosus | reverse complement strand
TAAAGCTAAGTGGGAACTGGACAGATTTTATAACTTTAAAAAACTTCGTAAAGCTTCGCTAGGAGCATAGTAGCTTCGAGAGAACACTGAACTTAAGAGATTGTTTTTTTTGTGAATAAATCTGAATTCGAAACCGAGCAGAGTTTTTAAAATAAATAATAATAATAATAAACCTACGGCTTCGCTAGCCGCAGGAGCCGGAATATTAGTAGCTTCGCTAGAACACTGAACTTACTAGCTTGGCGAAATCCGAAGGTCGCCAAGTAAGCTCGGTGGCCGCTTTAACAAGCAAATACCCAAAATTTAAATTAGATAAATACTTACAGCAAATAAAACATCTAATTCTAATGACAGATAACAGTATAACAACAACACTTTCATAACCTTACTAAACACTTTTTCAATGGCCTGTTAATATTGTGAAACAAGTTAGCATCGCAAATAGTTGATATCTAATGCATTTGACAGTTTTAACAACATTCAATGTTTCCAAACGAAAGTGAAGTTTTCATGCAGCAAAGGATCAAAGTAAAATAAACAAACAACGCAAATCTTTAAACTTTGAAGAAATACATCCAGAAATCGGAAACCGAAGACTTCTAATTGCAGCTTTGAATAATAAACAAGCATTAACAAAAGTTAACTCCTATCATGAGTCATTTCCGAAGCTGAGAATTCCCGCGTTCTGTTCAAAGACCTATGCAGCTTCAAGCTTTAGGAATTCCTTTGAAATTTTCCCTCAGACAAAGGGTCGCTTATCGGTTATTCAATTTGTTATCATTCTTTACGATGAGAACAAAAACTTCAAGAATCTTTTGATAGAATTGAATTGGAAATCAATTTGTAAATAACCTTAAGATTTTAGAGTTAATTTCTACTATCGTTTTATAAGAAGAAATGTCGCCTTCGATAAGTAGAATTGCAATTTATCGAAGCTCAGCCTAAAACTTTGCCTGCCTTTATTGAACTTTTGCATTCGTTTGACCGATATCAGAAATTATATTTCAGAAATTTACCTTGTTCCTCCATTAGTTTCAAAGAATCAGACCTCAGTTTCACTCAGCTAAAATTAGAAATAATTAATGGTTGTCAATGCAAGCTCATATATACAACTGATTCTCGTTCGATTTACGGCCCACGAGAATTTCTGAATCTACTGCGCATAGTTCAAATGCTACTCATAACGGTAAGAATAATTCTTTCACTTTTTGAAATGATTATTAATTTAGGCTGTATATCTTTATAATATAATTCTAGCTTTTTTGCATTAGAACATTAACAAAATAATTAGAACTGCAGTATAAAAATTTTTTAGTTTTATTTGAACCAAACTAGTATTAACCGTCCGTCGGGTTCATCTAATCTGCGAGATGGAGCACCCATATTCTTTTGTACCTGAGTGCGGGTTTTTCCGAGAAAGGTGTGGAACCTCTACACCCTTCCTGGCTCCCAACCAATCACACTAAGGTATCGTGTTATTTTCTCTAGTGCTCTTTTGATGTACTTGAAGAGCACTTTAATCTGGTAGATGAGTTGCACCCGATTACATTTGTATTTTTGATTTCCCCAATTTTTCTCAATATTTCTTTTTATATACCTGCAAAATTTCGTTCGCCTGTGTTCCAGCCCCTAATTAAACGTTATTGATCGTTATTTCGAATATATTATTTCAAAAATGTCGAATTATTTCAATCTCTCATCGACAACAGATATCATTGCTAAGGAATCGTAGTGGAAAAAAAATGTTAACTCCCTCCTGAATTCCTGGAAATTTTGTTAGTTGAAATTGCAAGGAAATACAAAAAAAGTTTTTTAAAAACACAAATATTGCTTTTTATCACCGAACATTTGAGTTTGCTAAGCTTTTCCTTAAGCCTAAGCACAAAATTAAACTTTTAATCTCACAGATGAGTTGCGCCCGAAATTATTAGCAATTGTATTGTGCCCGATCGAAGGTTAACTGTCTGGCTATGTACATATATTGTCTTAATGCTCTACAATTGGGGCGCTCAGTTAAAAATTTAAATTGATTATATCTTATTATATATCTTTTGAATACATTGATTGGTTGAGTAAGCAAAAATATTCTCCCGGTTACAATAAAACAATAATTTTATTTTAGAAGGTTTAATCCTTTCACTGAAAACGAGGGGGAAGTTATTAATTTAGAAGCGATAAAAATTAAAAATTAGAGACACCGAAACAGAGATTAGAGCAGGTAACCAGGGCGGTGTTTTCCCCCCTCTTGCTAGAAAAAAAATGGTCTTTGTCCTAGACAAGGATTGGAAGATTAAGCTTGAGTGTAGCTCTTTAAACAAAAAGAAAGATTTAATTAAGCATTCCAACACAGGTTTCCTTCATTCTTTTTATATTACTTTTGAAAACAGGGATGTATTTTTTTTCATTTTTTCATATCCTGCTTTTTAATGATTTTATAAAATGCGCCAAAAACACTTGAATATTAAATTGATAATACGGATTAGCTTCTGAAAACAATGCAATGAAAAATATTTATTTTAAATGTTTGTTTATTGTAAAGTGAGGAAAAACGTATGACAGCCCTACTGATAGACAACACAAATCTTATGGATAAACTATTGTATATATCAAAGAATGTTTTGATTAATTGCAGCTGTTTACAATTTTTAAAAAATAGCATTTTACAGCATCACCAATGAAATCAGTACAGCATTGATTCTGTCGGCATTGTACATGGCTGTAAAGTTTCATAACTAAGAAAATAATTTCGTAGTTTTATGCGATAAAAGAATTTTCTGGAAAGGATCAGAAAGCTTAATTTATGCTCATTTTTGTCTCAATAAATTGTACTTTTAGAAATTTAACTAAAAACTTACTTTTTTAAATATCTCTGTACATCGATGGCTTCACTAGAAAAAATAAGTGGTGAACTCTTTCATAACTTTTTTTTCGCTAACTTGTATTTCGAATTCTTGCATGAGACATTCTTCTTGTATTAGTTCAAACATTCTTTGAAAACCATTTTTTTCTGAATTTTATAATTTAGTTCAACGAACCAAAGAACTTTCTTTTGAACTTTCTTTACTTTAATTTTCAGATCATTTTATATCTTAAAGCATTTTATTAGCTTTACATTATTTTCTCTTTCAGCTTTAGATATAATTTTCTTCAAGTTTCTTCTTTTTTTACAACATACATAATAATGTATGTTGACATTCTTGTGTCAACATACATAAATAAATCAAAGTCGGATCATTTTGTTTATAGATAAAAAAAACCCAAGATCTGCATTGCTTTTATCGTTTTTTAAAGCGCTCAAACTAATAAGAGAAGAAAAATTTAGTAATTTGCTCAACTTTTACTTCATTGATGATGGACAACGCTTCATGTATTTCAATTACGTATTTTTCCGAAAAAAAAGAATAAAACTGATTAAAATTTTTGACACTTAAAATAAGGTATAAAAACTTATTTCTGAAAGAAATGTCGATGAAAAAACAATAATTACTCGGTTTCACATCACTTTTCTTTCCGCCACTTTCTTTTTCCATGATGGTAATTACCAACGGAAACACAGATTATGGTTTTGAACATTACCAGCCAAGTCTATTCTGAAGGAATTTATTATTTTATCGAAAAGAATAAACATTAAAAAGAAAACTTTTCTTCCTGTTCCTCTTGTCAAATTCTAAAGTGTTTTTGGACACAAAACAAAGATTTAGTTTCGTTCTTCGATAATGAGTTACTGGTTTTGTTAAAATGTGGTTCTTTTTAAATAAGTTCAAAAATATAAATAGAGGTCTTGTTCGGAGTGAATTATTAGTCACTTTTATGTCTGCATCTTTGTTAGTTTTTATTATTGACTGTCAAAATAATTAAAAAGTAGTACATTTGATCAGAATTGATAATAAGAAGTAATTATGTGTATTATATTTTCTGTTTTATTTCATTCAGAAAAAATGCTAAATTTTCTGTAAGCAACTTCAACTTTAAAATAGTTTTAATTGTAGTTTAGCACATTAATGGATGACTATGTAACAACTATTGTAATTGAAATTTTAATATGCATAAATAATTTATTACAGCAACAAAATAATAAATTGATACATTTTACAAGAATATTATTTTAGTTCATGATGTTTGCATTATTAGAGTTAAATACATAAATATTTCATTTATTTTGCTATGGGCGTTTTCTGTATAGTTATGAAATCCTAAGCATGAAAAGCTACTAATCGTCAGTTAAATATTTCTAGAGCTAAAAGTATTAATGTAATTATATCAAATGAAACAAAAAATGATATGAAGTTATTTTCAGACTTTTACATTTATTAAAGAAGATCATGTGTTTTTTCTGAGGGTGGTTTGTTTATTGAAATTTTTTAGAACAAAGCGACATTATTTATTATCCAGATATTAGCATATTCAGTATTATTCTCTCTCAAATTTCTCTCTAGTATTTATCTCTCTCAAACTAGTTAAAGAAGACCAATTAATATATTTGCTTAAATTTTGCTCGTCTGAAGATAGAAAAAGAATTTCAATTTATTCATTTTCACATACTAGAAACATTACAAATTCCTTAGATCAGAATTTTTGACATTCAAACTAACCTATGACAATTTACTTCGGAAGAATACGTTGTTGAGAAAACTTTAATTACTACTTGACATTACTATTTTTAGCCACTTTCTTCTTTTTATGGATGTTTATTATCAACTCAAAAACAAATTGCGGTTTTCGGCAGTTTGAACAAATCTACTTTTTTTGCAGTTTCCTTTTCTGATTGGGAAAGACAAAAGAAAAATTAAAAACATTTCTTTCGGTTCTCCTTGTGAAATTTAAAATAGTTTTTGCTCTTAAATTAAAGATTTTCTTTCTTTTCTTCGATAATTAACTTTTGGTTTTTGCTGCAAACTTACCAAATTATTTCTTTAAAATATTGAATTAAAAACAGAACGAAGATGATATACTTTGAATGCATTAACAGTAACTTATATCTCTGTGAGTTTAGTAATTTTTTTTATCATTTACGGTTAAAATGATTAGGAAGTATATTGATGAAAATTGGTCGTTAAAAACTGTTGCATGTTAATATTTTTTTCTAGAATTTCAATTAAAGAAAGATCCCAAGCATTTTAATGTAACTTCAATAAAAGGGAGTTTTTCGACAATAATTTTATTATACCTATTTAATGGATTACAACTGATGTACAAAATTACATTTGATTGCGCATTAATAATGCATTAGAAAAATAACATGAAAAATTTCAGTGTCACATTGAGAGTTCATTTTCTTTCTGCAGCAATGAATGGTTTGGGTTGCCTTTTTTAGTTTTTTGGTTCCAGAGCCATTCCTGTATAAATTGATCACACAAATGATGAAATTTAAGTTCAATGGTATTAACTTTGCATGTAATAAGATATTTAAATGTATTTTCCAATTGGAGTATCTGTATTCCAGTATGGACTGGTCTGAACAATTAACCTCAAAATTTGAATTTAAATAATACTTAAGGCATCGCAGATAGTTCTACAATTTATTTTTTTACAGAAAGGAATATAGAAAATCAATTTAATGGATGAAATTTTCTGAGCCAGAAATTTCATTCAGAGCGCATTACCGAAACTTTGTTTTCTTAAAAAATAAAAAAATTCTTCTCTTGACATCATCTTGCAAATAATCAAAACCTTCTAATTTCCATTTCAAATATTTTACCACTGGTTTGGAAAGCTTATTTTTTTCCTTTTTGATGTTGAAGACAACTTCTGCGGAAAATATTTTTGTATTTTCTAAAATTTCTATATTTACAAGTACTCAACCTCCGCTGAATTTAATAACGGATTTTTTTCTCTTCAAAGTAGAGCTCTAGTGCAATCGAACATAATTCATTATCTTCAGATGGGAAAGTTTATTCTGTCAGGTTTCGGGATTAAACACCTGGAAGATCAAACGATATTTTGATCCCCTGACATCATTCTTTTTAAGAGAATTCCTTATTTAAAAAAGGGTGTTTGAGGATGGGATGCAAAAAACTTGTTTCGTCCCTGAAAGCATCTGTTGAAATCTACTCCCGGCACACGGAGTGACGTCATCACGCTCCACCCTTTTTTATCCTCGCGGTTCAACTTTACTGTTTTCCCCACACATTTCCGTTGAGTTGTTTACAGCTTCTCCCCTATTAAGATAGCACACACATGCGACATGCACCACATCCACTTGTTGAAAAGTTGCAGTGACGTTTATAAAAAAAATATAAGCGGACGCCATTTTTGGTCTCTTTTTGTCTCCCTCGTGCATTCGCCGCCTGCTCTGTTCGTTTAATTAATTCGTTTTTCGGACATTTTAGTGGAAGGAAAATGGATTTCCCTGCATCAAAGGCTAATCTGTGCCAGTTATTATGCTGCAATGTGGAAATATATATTTTACATCAAATTAAAGATTTAATTACAAGTCGAATTCTACTCTGGCATCCGGACAAAAACCAAGACTGCTCTGATAAATACAAAGAAGAATTTTTCAATCTGTAAGGGGAATCTTGGAGTACATACAAAAAGAAATTTACTCCCTCGTCTTAAGAAAGTTCAGACAGTGGACAATTTTTTAAATCACTACAAGTTCACAAGAAAGTGAGCAGAACACGCTATCAGTTTCATGGAAAGATTACTACAAAGATGATTTTAATGATTTGTTTACCGACGAATCATGTGAAAGTCAATACGAAAAAACCTCGTTTTCTGAAGAAATTTTTATACCTTCTCCTAAAAAGTTCTTCGCCATCCCCGAATCTCTAAGATCGTTTTTTCCGATAGAAATCAAATCGTCGATTCGGTAAGTTTTTTTGTATATTTTCTTTAGAAAATACAAAAAAAGAAATTGATATATTTAACAGTATTCGTTATAACGCGCAAGTGAATCTTTTCATGTCCTCGGAGACTAGAAATGATAAAGATATTTCAGTTACATTAATTCCATTTGATACTGAACGTAAGGTTGGAGACATAAAAAAGAGCTCAGAAAGCTAAAGATAATTCCGAACGAATGTGTTTATGCTGTGCATTTGAAACAATTTGTTGAGGTATGCACAAAGCACCATTCGGTATGGGCTCTAAAGATTCAAAATCTCCCGAATCCAGTACTAAATTCAATCACAAATTAATGGTTGTTTATGCGATCGCTCACGAAATCACAGTCGTATATAGATTGATGTATGAATATGCTCATTTAGGCCAAAGCTTGCGATAGGTAGCGTCATGAATTACAAACGACCACAAAGATCGTTTAGAAAACGCGAGGCACTTTTTATATACTGCCGACCGTAAAAAAGCGGCCAAAAAATGGAATTGAATCAATTTTTGCTAAAATCTACATACGAATAAAAGCTGAAACAGAGCAAAAATATATAGACAGAAGATCAAAAGAAATTAGATATAAATTACTAGATATTGAAGACAAAGGTGTATTTGGCTTAGCGGATTATTATAGCAGGTATCATTTTAAAAGTTTCCGAAGTGTTGCCAGCATTATTGTTAGTGTTTTTATTTTTGGAACTCCACGAAATAGATTTTGCATTTTAAGGGGAGATTTTAAATGTGGCAAGACATCTTTCGCGAACGGATTTTTAAAATTTTTTGAGGGCGTCAATATATGCAGAGAACCGTTGTCAGAAACATTCTAGAATTTTGTAAAATAAAAATCAGCTCTCCGAATTCTACACAAAAATCATGTGTATCAGACGAAACAAAAGCATTACTTCTGTGGGAAAGAAGAAAGTTCTCCAAAAAATATTTAATTAAACTTCAAGTCTCGTCTGAGATTACAGATTTAGAGAAAGTGTTTAATTATTCTGGTAACACTGCTTCCTTTGACTTCCGTAATTTTAAATTACAGCTGCAGTGCTTTAAATCCAGATTTGTCAGTCGATGCTTTGCAATTTCATTATAAGTGATAGAAAGATCAGTTTGTTTTCACATAAGGTAGAACTTGCAATGTTGCTTGTTGAAAGATGAGAGAGAAGAAGCTTTTACGCCCTTTTATCATGAAGACTGTTCTCATTTAATGGTTTTAGGTAACATTTCTGCTATGATTTTCCGATCAAATATGCTGTTAGGCCAAGTTTACGTTATAGAAACTTTGTTTACTTTATGTGCTCACCGTTAATGACATACAGCGGATTGTAAACTTCCGGCGACAGTCGAGTTAAACATTTTGAGACTTTAGAATTGACAGAAATTTGAATTTCATCAAACTGATATTTAATGGCATACTATGCTTTGAACTAGCACTTTTTAGCGATTAACATAATTTTTTCCGAACAGTCAAGAGACGTAAAATTCAGAATCATCGATTTTATTTAAATCGACGATTTACTTCACAGGCGATATATGAAGAATTAAGAAAAAAGCTAAAATCTTGTATCTCTGACTTTAAGAATGGTATCAATTTCAAATTCATCCAGCATATATTTAGTCTGTATATGACACATTCTTCTTCAAACAAAAATGAGATAATATTTATACCTCTCTTCTGCAGAAACATAATTATAGGTATTAGAGAGAATTCATCATTTTTATTAACAATGCGAGCGATTGGTAATAAAATGGTTCTCGATTCATGAAAAAAACATGAAATTATTAAAAACAGCATTTGATTTGAATTCGATGGAAAAGTATTAAAATATTAGGATAGCTGTGCCGTGAACGACCGGAAATTCCTTCGTCGGAAGAACTTTCAGACCCGGATTTTGAGCTCGAGGTTAAGTCTTTTTAAGACAAGCTGAGTGTCTAGTCACCTGCTTTCTGACTATTCCCCTTGTTAAAGGGCTCGTCATTGATAGATGAGTCAAAGAACGCGATCAGACTTGAAACTCGACGACCGTAAATAGTTATCATTTCAGGATCAGCAACTCTCTTGGGAAAATGAAGAAGAAAAGGGGAAAAAAGGGAGGGGGATATATTTTTTTAAGAATCCCAACTGTCAATTTCAGTGCTCGGGTGCATTTTTCTCCAGTCTCCAAGAGTTTTCTTTTTATATTCTCTTTCCGGCCACTTTTTTTTAATCTTAACTTTACTTCCTTACCCGATGTCGATCGATTAGATAACGGTGTACGGAATTTCACAAAAGAGGTGTATTTCAACACATGTTTACGCAAAATGTAGAAGGAGATGAAAAGTGAAACTGATATTGAAGTTTCTTTGCGGAAATAAAACGTAAATTGGCAAAAGTCCTTACGGTGCATAAAAACGAAGTTTCCATTCCATAAAATAAAATAATTTGGTTGTTTGTTTTATATTGAGAAAGGAAGCTTTGAATACTGATTAGATTTCTTCAGTCCTGTGAGTAAAAGTGTGGTTTTTACCACACCACAGTAATTGGATGTTTATTGTTTTAAGCATTAAAGCCAGATTGATTAGATGGATGAAATATGAAAAAACAGGTTAGTTGAGGACACTTTATTTCTGAAAAATAGGTTGTCTAATAAGTTTATCATTTCTGATATACAACATGATAGTACTATAAATTCTTCCCTGAAGGAATTTCAAACTTTACTTTGCCAACATGTTGGCTTAAAAGGAAGGTGTATTGTTAACCTTTCATTTCTTTCCTTGCAGTAAAATTTCCTATTACTCCAGACAGGTTTGTAGTTAATGTGAAAGTATAAGAAGTCAACGGCCTCTTGGGCCACAATCTTCGACTCCTAATGAGTGTAGCTTAATTAGACCTTATTTAAAATGTGTTTGACCAAATTTATTTCTGCAACATGGGAAGGGGTGGGTTGCAGTCAGGGAAAAGTTTCAGTTAATAGCATACATCTTCCAGCACCCATTCATTCTTAATTTCACACACCATTCACACATACACAGGGGAAAATAAATAAGAAGAGAAATAAAATGATATACCTAATGATTATGCTGTTGGAGTTCAGTCTATCTCGTTGCTTGCCATGTCCTGCCTCAAAGTTGATGCAATGGATCGCCGGACTGCATGTTTGGGTTTCCGAATTTCCTGACAAGGACTGGTTAGTCTCGGTTCCTGGTGGTGATAATATGTACATTAACCTTAGTGCAGTATAGCCGCATCTGGCTTTTACGGCATAAAATCCCATAAATCAATCAATTAGTAACATAATAATATCGCCTATATTCATTCGCCACATGCATTAAAATGATATTGCTTTTCTCGAAATCTACGCAGGGAAAATTTGCTACTAAGAAATATATTTACTACTTCACCCAATTCCTTTGAAATAAAATCCAATTACTAATTGCACCATTGAAAAAGAACATTCGAAATAATTTAATGTTTTGAATTTATTTCTAAATCAAACGGAATCTATGAAGCGAGGCAAATTGAAAACAACTTCTAGCTTTTAGTAAAACAAAAATTAACTCACCAAAATTCTACTTATATATTGTGTCTATCAGAAGAAATAAAAATATTCCTCAGAAGAACAAGAAACTTCGCCAGAAATAACATTTAATTAAACTGCCGGGTTCGAGTGAGATTTCAAATATATCGTGAGTGATTAATTACTATGGGAACACTGCTTCCTTTGACTTTTCTAATTTTAAATGACACCCAAAGAGCTTTAAACTCGAATCTGTCATATGTTACATTGAAATTTGATTATAAATGGAAAAAAATCTATTTATCTTCGCAGAAGAGGAAATTTGCGATGAAAGTTTGAATGTTGTGCGCGGAAACACTTTTACGAATTTTAATGCAGAATGACTGTTTCCATTTATCTGTGGCGTGATCGATACTTCGTTATTCTGGACGGAAAGTTGTCGATCCAAGATATATTTTTCTATCAAAAATGCAATGATTTCAGAGTTTCGAAATTTTATTAAAATCAAACGCTCCGTAAAGTGTGTATTGTGAAGTTTATGGTGTGAAAGATAGTAACGAAATTGCTTCTGATAAATAATTCTCTTTCTTTAGCATTTTATTAGCTTTATATTATTTTCTCTTTCAACTTTAGATATAAATTTCTTCAAGATTCTTATTTTTTTTACACAATATACTTTGTCAAATATAAATAAATAAATCAAAGTTGGAACATTTTGTTTATATATAAAAAGAAACCAAGAGCTGCATTGCTTTTATCGTTTATTATCGCCCTCAAACTAATAAGAGAAGGACAATTTAGTAATTTGTTCAACTTTTACTTCATTGATGATGGATAACGCTTGATGTATTTCAATTACTTACTATTTCCGAAAAAAAAGGTATTAAACTGATTTGAATTTTTGACACTTATAATACGGTAGAAAAACTTAATTCTGAAAGAAATGTCGAAGAAAAAACAATAATTACTCAGTTTTACATCACTTTTTTTTCCGTCACTTTCTTTTTCCATGATGGTAATTACCAACGGAAACACAGATTATGGTTTTCAACGTTACCAGCTAAGTTCATTCCGAAGGGATTTATTTTTTTTTCCGAAAAGAATAAAGATTGAAAAGAAAACTTTTCTTCCTGTTCCTCTTGTAAAATTCTAAAGAGTTTTTGGACACAAATTAGAGATTTAGTTTCTTTCTTCGATAATGAGTTACTGGTTTTTATTGAAATGTGGTTCTTTTTCTTCTTAAATAAGTTTAAAAATAAAATTAGAGGTCTTGTTCGGAGTGAATTATTAGTCACTTTTATGTCTGCATATTTGTTAGTTTTTATCATTAACTATTAAAATAATTAAAAAGTAGCTCAGGTCGTCAGAATTGATCATTAAAAGTAATATGTGTATTATATTTTCCGTTTAATTTCATTCAGAATAAATGCTCAATTTTCTGTAAGAAACTTCAACTTCAAAATAGTTTTAACTGCAGTTTAGAACATTAATGGATGGCAATGTAAGAACTATTAAAATTGAAATTTAAATATGCATTAACAATTTATTACAGCAACAAAATAGGAAAGTTTATAAATTTTACCAGCATATTATTTAAGTCCATGATATTTGTATCATTAGAGTTAAATACATAAACATTTACTTTATTTTGCTAACGGCTTTTTTTTGTATGGTTATGAAATCCTAAGCATGAAAATCTACTAATCGTCAGTTAAATATTACTAGAGCTAAAAGTATTGATGTAATTATATCAAATGAAACAAAAAATGATATGAAGTTATTTTCAGATTTTTATAATTATTAGTATATTATATAAAAGACCGAAAAAGTCCAAGTGAAACACAGACAAAGCCTTCAGCAATATTTCGTAGAAATCACGAACGTTTTTATGATAATGTGGTATTCAAACTGAAAGATATGCCCAGATCCTCTTATCACTTCTAACTGTTTTCTTTTCGAAGATAAGTGATTCACAAATAATTCATTATCTTCTCTCTGTGATTCACAGAGTCTAATAATTTTTATTTTAGTATTAAACATTTTTACTTAACTAATGAAACCTCCATTATTTCTTTCCTTTCTGACAGAGCTGTCGTTGATTATTGATTATAAATAAAGAGCCGAATAGTAAACAAATGTAACAAAATTAAATATAACTTTAACTAAAATTCTTTAAGGCATTGTGAAGATGTATTAATCATCCTCAATATTGTTACAAACAGTGAAAGTCGCTTCCCAGCAATGTGAGTCTTATGGTTGGGAAGAGAGTTTTACAGGGATAAGTATGGGATGGCTAGCAGCAGCCACATCTGGCTCCCCGACCTTGGCGACAAATTTGGCGACGAAATATGTTATCTCAAAGGTGTTGAATCTTCTCGATATTTCCATTAGGAGAGAAGATACGATTGAATTTACTAAAAAATTCCATGTGACGTCACGGCCTGCAGCGGGAAACTACATAAGGAGAGCGCTTGGATGACGCAGTGTGTGTTGATGCATTGGGAACGACTTTAGAGCTTCGTCCGCAGTGCGAGCTAGGAAGCTGGTGAGCTGAGCGCTATTGAAAGAGCAGTTATTGTCGTTACTACTTATTTGCTGACTGTTTGTGTTGTTAAATATCAAAGTGCTCAACTGTTATTACCTGTTAATTGTTGTCTATTTACATTGGTAATCAGTGCAAGAATGATTGTTTCCTGTACCTGTGCTACGTATTTTCCTGCATATTTGTAAACAAACCTTCATTCTTCATTATCCTGCGTGTTGGACAGTTCACACCATACACTCACAGAAAGACTTTTGCAACAATATATTTATTCAACGGTGCGTAAACGAACTGAATCACTATCTAATTTCATAGTAAGAAATATTTTAAGAAAAACGCTGTTTTCTTTTTTGGTTTCTCTTCAATATTTATCGCTCTTAAACTAGTTAAAGAAGAACAATTAATCTATTTGCTCCACTTTTGCTCGCTTGAAGATAGAAAATGGATTTCAATTGAATCATTTTTCTCCTACAAGAAACATTAAAAATTCCTTTGATCAGAAATTTTGGCACGTAAACTAACCCATGAAAAGTAATTTCCGAAGATTACGTTGTTGAAAACACTTTAATTACTACTTGGCATTACTTTTTTTCAGCCACTTTCTCACTTTCTTTTTTTTTTTATCGATGGTAATTATCAACTCAAACACAAATTGCGGTTTTCAGCAGTTTGAACAAACCTACTTTTTTGCAATTTCCTGTTATGATTGGGAAAGACAAAAGAAAAATTAAAAACAATTCTTTTGGTTCTCCTTGTGAAATTTTAAATAGTTTTTGATCTCAAATTAAAGATTTTCTTTCTTTTCTTCGATAATTAGCTTTTGGTTCTTGCTACAAACATATTTCTTTGAAATATTAAATTAAAAACACAACGGATAAGGATATACTTTGAATGCATTAACAGTAACTTATATGGCCTACGAGTTTAGTAATATTTTTTATCATTTACGGTTAAAAAGATTAGGAAGTATATTGATCAAAATTGGTCGTTTAAAACTGAAACATATTAATATTTTTTAAATTAAAAAGAGACCCCAAGTTTTTTAATGTAAGTTCAATGAATGGGAGTTTTTTGACAATAATTTTATTATACATATTTAATAGATTACAAATAATGTAAAAAATAACATTTGATTGCACGTTAATGATATAGGTTGACTTTTAATTAACCTACAACTTTCAACTGAAATACCTCTTGAGTCGTTGCAGATAGCACTACAAACATTTTTTTTATTGAAAAGAACGTTGAAAAGAATTTTAATGCAGAATGTTTTAAAAGTGAGAACCGTCACAGGTGATACAATAGCGCAGCCTAGTCACGAAGTTGTCAGTTACAAGTTCAAACGCTTTTCTCTTAATGCTTGGAAATGAGTCAGTTATGGATCTTTTGAGGCTATTAAAGTCTGTCGGCTTCTTCTTGCACTCCAAATCTTTCATATGACCCCAAAGAAAGAAATCACATGGATTCAGATCTGGTGAAATAGGTGGCCAATTAAATGGACCAGGATAACTGTTTGGGTATTGATAGGCGATAACTTGGTTTCCAAACACACTGTTATTGGCGTCAAACACACTGTCTGTTCTATGGTGTGGCATTTTAGCCACATAAATACAAGAACTTTTGAGATGCGCTCCTTTTTTTAAAAAACGTAGTTCCAACATTTTTAGCTTTTTTAAATTAATTTTTGAAATTAGTCACTTCATTTGTGTACCCCTGTATTTGGGCCGTAAAATAGACAAGTTAGTGTTGCATCGAAATATATGTGCTTTGTATCTTCATTTTTATGAGAAATAACTACATGTCGTAGTTAGTAAACATGTGAGTACATTTAGATATCATCAATAAACTATTTTAACAAAAGACTAATAGTACTTACGCTGTTTTAAAGTAAGAAGTAAAAATGTTATTTTATCCTCAGAGAGGAAACTTGTTTGGCTGCAATTTTCTATGATATTTTTTTAAATAGTTAAAAGATCTGGTTTGGTGATTGTCGAAACGCTTCTCAGATCAGACCACAAACATCTGCCTGAATTGGAATAAAACCGAAAGAAATTACGATAACCAGTAGTTGGCATTAACTAAAATAAGCCAAAGCACATACACAAAAACTAACAAAGGGACCAATACGGCATAAAATTAAACTAACTATTTTTTAAAACTTTAAAATATGGTTCTTGAAAAGTTAAAAACATCATTTTGAAGCTAAATAAGAAACATAAAAAATCTACTGCATTTTTTAAATCAAAATTACTTCTCTATTTCTGCAGATTAAAAATGAACATTCTGTAGTATTTTGTCTGTGCATAACATATTTCGCAAAAGTTAAGTAATATTTTATAGAAGGAGTCTAACTGCAATGTTAGAAAATATGTAATTGAACTATTACAATGATATTTTGATATGTGAATCCATGGTAGAGTGCATTTATAGCAAATAGTGCGAGATGCGAGAGATTCTTGGAAATCGAAGTATTCCCTTTCTGTTATCGTTCGAAATATTCTCCATCTCAAAAGACATTAACAGTCAGATCCCATTGCCGTGTATTCTATGTATCGCCAAATACATTGAAACTTCAAATGCAAAATTCTTTGAATCGTTTTGAAAAGTTATTGATTGCGTTTAATATATTTATGGACCCATGCACATTTATAAACGAAACCCAGATCATCTTTGGCCCAAAGATATAAAATATTTATAAACATAAATATTTTCATTTTCTTTCGATTTATTTTTTATCGTCTGTCTCAAAGTATAGAAGAAACACATTTCACTTATTTTCTCAAATTGTGATCACTTGCTGCTTGAAGATGGATTTCTGTTAGTTCATTTTCCGAAGGAAAAATGACTCTGATCAGAATGTTTGACATGTGGAGTAACTTTTAATAACTTACTTCGGAAGAAATTGTCGATAAAAGAATTGTAATTACTGTTTTGCATCATTCCTTCCCCGTTAATTTCTTTTTTCTCTTTTCTGACGATAATTATCAACTCTAATGCAGTTCACAGTTTTCAAGACTTCGAACAAAGCCCACTTTTTAAGTATTTTTCCTTACTGAATGAGAAGCGCCATTTCTTCCTGTTTTATGTCAAACTTTAGAACATTCTTGGTCATAAATTGAAGATTTGCTTCCGTTAATTCTATAATTAGTTCTTGGATTCAGTGCAAACTCATTTCTTGGAGAAATTAAAATAAAAAATGATGGTAGATGACAGGTGAGGAGAGAATTAATAGTAGCTTTGACTTCTGAGCGCTTTTTATTTCTAAATATTTGAGTTAAAGCAATTCATTGACTAGCCTTGGTTATTAAAAAACATATTTTTATGTTATACTTTCTTCACATGTTAATCAGGAGAGAAAATTAAAATATCTCTAAAGGGAACGAATGACAAAGCGTAAAATATACTTTTGTAGCTGTAATGTAATTACACATTTAATGGATTTCCATCTAAAATTAAAGTTTCGGTCTACATCAGCAATGTGTTAGAGAAACATAAATTCAGAGACTCTACAATTTGCACTTTGTCGACTAATCTCGTAGGTTGACAGTAATCGCGTTTAAAAATATTCATCTTAAAGTTTTTAAATGAATACTGCAATGAGAGTATTGTGAATCAGTTTAGATTTAGATTAGCGAATCGTGGCTGGATGATAAGGAGGAAAAGTGACATGCCCCCCCCCACAATAAACTTTCTCACAACATCAGCTGATAACTTCCTACCCACAACGACATGTTTAACGCGCACCCACTCCTTAAGACCGTTATTCACGAATGCGACACTCCAAGCAAATGACGTGATGGGACAGCACTCCATTCCATTTTTCAACCCATCCATTTAGGCTGGACATTCA
Source organism: Araneus ventricosus (assembly GCA_013235015.1). Taxonomy (NCBI): domain Eukaryota; kingdom Metazoa; phylum Arthropoda; class Arachnida; order Araneae; family Araneidae; genus Araneus; species Araneus ventricosus. The sequence goes on along the minus strand of BGPR01012755.1, from coordinate 27,069 downwards.
CGAGCGCTCCGCTTCACACCATTTTGAGCACCTCGTACCAAAACTAGTCGTCGATGCGATTATCCGATGATTGTTTTCCATTTGGCGCATTCGGCCATGAAACTGAAATAGGATCCTGGAGAAGGTGAGCGGTTCTTTCTCAGAAAAGCGAAAACCACAAAAAAGGGGAGGGAGAGTGAAGATCTCTCGGGAAAGCGGGACTGGGATTCCCGTTTTGAAAGCTGGAGGAGGGGTATACTCAGTAACCCCAGGGGATTGAAGTGACGTGTAATGTGGTTGGAATGGAGCCTCCATGAATGGCCCACCTAAATGGATGTGCTGAAAGTGGTACCTTTTGTTTTAACACGCGATGAACGACAGCAAAATAATACGGGGTGGCTTATTTTTTCCGAGAATATACATAGTCTTATTAACATTTTGTTCGTTCTAAAGATTACTTAAATTTGTATATTTAAATAGCAGCGCATGAAAATTTCTGTATAGTATAATTGTTATTTGTGAAATTGTATTATTAGTTATTATACGGTGTAACGCTTAAAAGTTTAAAATAAAAGTCGTTCGCACATTTAAGACTAATCAGATAATATGACGTGTTTACGGACAAGGGAGGAAATATGAAAATGTCAAGGAGCTCCACGAATCTCTTGATTCAGTATGGAATACTTTTTGCCAAAAAGACATTCAAAATCTTTATGATTCATTTCCAAACAATGTGTTTGAACTAATACAAGCAAGCGGTAAGAAAACCTCTTATTAAAACTTTAAATTTCACACCATTTTTGTGATTATCCGTCTACTTTTTTGAACTTTACCAATGACATTTTGTATTTGTTAATATAATCTCATGATAATTAATACAAATTCATGTCCTTTATCATACATTTTATTTGATTCTTATATAATTATGTATGCAAAAATATGTTGACACTTTTTTCACAAAAGATTTGTTGAATAAATATGTTTTTTTTTTCATGAAATTAAAGTGTAATTTTGTGTCCGTCAACTTTTTGACAAGGTGTATTAACGTTTTGTTCGTTCTAAAGATTATTTAAATTTTTATATTTAAATAGCAGCACATGAAAATTTCTGTATAGTATAATTGTTAATTCTGAAATTGTATTAGTTGTTATACGGTACAATGTTTGAAAATTTAAAATAAAAGTCGTTCGCACGTTTAAGACTAATCAGATAAAATGACTAACTTTAAGGAGTTCTTTTTATTGACTTTAAAAGAAGACGAATAAGAAAAAGTTTCCATCCGAATAAAATAAATTCTTCTATCTCTGAGAAAGTCCGGAAGCACGAAACTTTATTCGTCACGAAGACTTCTTTGTGAAATGCTTTAATCTGATAAAATATCAGAGAAGCGAGCTTTTCAATTAAATTAACTGAATTTTCAACATTTTTTTGAGGTAGGGGGGTGAAAGTTTACCAAACAGAATAGTTTTCAAAGATAGTTTCTGGGAAACTTCATTCGCCAATGGTTATTTCAAAACCAAATTCCTTTCCTTTTTAAGCGAAGAATGTTAAGTTTCAGTTGAAGCAAATCAAGCAATTAAATTAATGTTTCATTTTTTTTTGTTTTAAGCATAGAAAGACATTCCTCTTGAAATTTTTTGAACGAGTTATGCAATATGCGAAGAAAAGGCTGCATTTGATCTTTAGTAAGCAAACAGAATTTACTTTCTTATATTTAGATAAGGAAATTACTTTTATTCTTATATTTTTTCTGGAGTATTTTTTATTTGTACTATTTGTAAGAGGAAAAAATTCCCGTCGACAAACTAGAAGACGACGGTAAATCTCTTTTGTCCAGAGATATAAGGTAATGCAACAAATGATCACCCTCAATAAAGACTAAGTCGTGCAGTGTTACCGATTTATTTGGTTACTTCTTCTTTGTTTAAGGGGCCCAATTGCCGTCAAGCAAGCTGGCAACCTTGCCAGTCTGAAACTGATACAAGTAATAAAAGTTTTCCAACTAAGTGTCACATGAATAGACGAATTGTAGATCCGTGCCCAATGTTCGTTTCAATCGGTTGAAAAGAAGGTGTTCAAATCACCTATTTGTCCTTTCTCATCACACAATGACGCGAGGCCGTTATTGCGTAATTGCGTGATTCACTTGCGCCAATCCTTTCCGCTTCTACCCACGCCTTTCGACTGCAAGTTTCGATTCCCTTTTTTTCTCCACTGCGGTTAGGACGCTTGTTCGTTTTGCTGCCTTTTAGCTTATTTCTTCTCCACATGTATTAGTATACGAGAAAGTTTAGGGGAGACCACTCCCGCTGCTTTCTGTTTCGGACGCTGCGCTCAGATCTCGTCACGTTGATCGCTGTTCATGGTTTGACTACAATTCTAAAATAATCTTCAAAATGACGTTTTATTCCTATTAATCAACATCTGCAGTAGAGAAGATGGTGACAGTAAAAATGCAGCGATTTTATTTCCTAAGAACCTTATATGAGTGTTGTTATAATATTCAAAGAGAGTATAACATTTCATGCATATTAAAACATAGACAGAAAAGAGAGGCAATAATAATTCTTAATTTATTTCAGATTTTATTAAAATCTTAAAATACGTATTTCACAAAGGAGAAAGTATTCATTAAAATAGTTTCTTTAATTAACACAAAAGGAAAAAAAATCCGAACTTCTTATATCAGGAAATTAATTTCTATTTGCAATCATCCAATAACTTCGCTTTCATTTGCCAGCTGCCATATATTTTTTTATGTTCCAATTTAATTCTACTAAGTGTGCTGCGGGAAATTCATTTCTAATTTTGTCACTTCAGAAATCACTGCCAATTACATGGCTTCAAAAGAAGTCATTATTCTTAATTCCTTACTCATTATGAGAATAATCAGGGAATATAATTGCCTGTCTTCGCAAGAATTTGATATAAAGCCCTTGAAATTTGAGATATGCATGTCATTTTATTCCGTAAAAATGTGCACATGTCTCGTTTATATCAGAATTTTAATGAGATTTTTGGACAAAAGAAATTACAAATTTAGTGCCGAGAAAAAGGAATTAAAAAGAAACTCCGGTTAGTTTTCTGTGCTAGATTAAATTTATACATTAAGAATGACACAGAGTTCAATTGATGTCTTATGAAATTCATTTCGAAGGATGAAAAAGGAAATAATCAGAATCTTATTGCGAACTTTAAGTCAATTAATTCTTTGTAGTTCTAAGACTTCTAAGGGAAAAATATATTCATTAGAAATTGAAAGTGAGAGAAATTATCAGATCTTTATGATATGTCTAATTTCAAGGAAAATTCTTTGGAAATACAACAAACTGAATTTCTTTTTTCAAGTTCAGACATAAGTGCTATGATGAAAAAAAAAATTCTCACTTAATTTATACAAATCGTTATTATGCCGGAAGATATGAATATCCCTAAATATCGCATGAAGAGATTTCAGTCAGCATTTAAGGAGTAAATTAGTAATTTAACTGCTTGGCATCTAAGAGCGGCAACTACAACCTTCTCATGTCATTGCCCGCTCGAAGAAACAGTTAACCAGGGAGGATGCGCGGGGGTCATTTTATAACCCCAGGCCCTCAGAAAACTCAGAGTTCTTGAAAACTTTCTTGTCAGTAGCTGAGTAAGTCATCCCTCTCTGAATTTTCTGAGTATTTAGAAAGTATTTCCGGAATTTTTCGTCCCTTAAAACACGTTTGGTCGGTTACTGGGGTCAGTTACAGACGACGGGACCCGCGTCATTTTCTGGGAAAATTGTCAAACAACTGATTAATTGTGAGAAATTGCCCATTATAAATTTCGAAGCAATTCAGTTAGATGACATCTATATAAATAAAACTGATCTTAGTGAAGGTGAACAGTACCTTCTTTCAATTGTCAAAGTAATCCAGACAGGACAATGCGCTCCAGATTGGGCCGTAAGATATCCTAGACCTCTCAGTCACTAGCGATGTGCACCACAAATGTACAAAACGAGGCTGACAGAAGTAAGTATACAAAACAATTCAGTCCGTGAAAAACAATCTTCTGCACAAAAAATTTAAATACATGCAAGGAAGAAAATTATAAGAAGTATTGAAAACGAACAAACTATGAAAAATAATTAAATGAAGTTGATAAGACAAAATAAATGATAATAATAACAAAAAATCATACTGAACTCCAACAAGAATTGAAAGCCAAAATTTCGTTTTGGTCTGAAGCATGAAGATTCTTTAAAATTTGGAGATTTCCTTTTCTACTTTACGTGTGTTTCCTATCTTGACTAATGATGAAGCGTTTTATTCTACCCTAATTCATGTAAACGAAACTCAGAGGACAGAAAAAAATTACTTCAAGAAGGATGTACATTGAGTAAAACTTTCAAAATGGCAGAAAGATCAAAAGTGTTTCTAAGACCATAATCAAGAGAATCAATAATGCAGTTGAAACTTTTCGGGATTTAATCTAAGCATTCCTTCGTTTCAAAACTGCCAGGAGTCATAGAACACTGTTTCCCGTTCTTTGTTTTATTTTTGCATCCTGTTTCTAACGTGGCGGTAATAACTTTTTGCCTACGGATTGTTTTCGAACCTTTTGCCATTTCGTGCGTCATGCGTTGGAAGACAAATAATTGTTTCCAATCAAAATTCTCTACTTCTTTGATGATTGGATTTCATTATATTATTGCAGACGATAATTATAAAAAAGGTATTCAAAATTTGATTCTTGTTTATTAAAATGGCCACCCAGATTGAATCGCCAAGCAACCGAGATATATAACCAAGATGGTGGTAAAATATTGCTGAAAACGTTTGCAGCCCTATAAAAACGTGCAGTCCGTTAGATGTAAAACTTTTTTGCTCGCGTATTTTGATTTTGTTCTTAAATTCTAATTGGTTTTAAAAAATATTAGTTTATTTGTGTGAATAAAGCAAAGTGGGAATCGGGCAAATTTTTTAACTTTAAAAAATACATCCTACGGCTTCACTAGGATCAAAGTAGCTTCGTTAGAACACGGAACTTAAGAGATTGTTTTTTCATGAATAAATCTGAATTCGAAACCGGGCAGATTTTTTTAACTAAAAAAAAATATCCTACGGCTTCGCTAGCCGCAGGAGTCGGAACATTAGTATCTTCGCCAGAACACAGAACTTACGAGCTTGGCGAAATCCGAAGCTCGACAAGTAAGCTTGCTGGCCGCTTTAACAAGCAAATACCCAAAATTTAAAGGAAGAATAAATAGAGCAAATAAAATAGCTAATTCTCAAGACAGATAACAGTATAATAACAATATTTTCATAACCTTACTAAACACTTTTTAAAAGGCCTATTAATATTGAGAAACAAGTTAGTATCACAAATAGATGACATGTAATGCATTTGAAAGTTTTAACAACATTCAATGTTTCCATGCGAACGTGAAGCTTTAATGAAGCGAAGGATCAAAGAAAAATAAACAAGCAAAGCAAATCTTTAAACTTTGAAGATATACGACCAGAAATCGGAAACCGAAGACTTCTAATTGGAGCTTTGAATAATAAACAAACCTTAACTAAAGTTAACTCCTATCATGACTCATTTCCAAACTTGAGAATTCCCGCGTTCTGTTAAAATATCTGTGCAGCTTAAAGATTTCGGAATTCTTTTGAAATTTTCCCTCAGACAAAGGGTCGCTTATCGGTTATTCGATTTGTTATCATTCTTTACGATGAGAACGATAACTTCAAAAATCTTTTGATGGAATTGAATTGGAATCAATTTTTAAATTACCTTTAAGGTTAAAGATTTTAGAGTTAATTTATATTTAATTATGTTTCAAGACATTCTTAGGTCCAAATTCTGCTATCGTTTTATAAGAAGAAATGCCGCCTTTCATAAGAAGCATTGCAATTCATCGAATCCTCAGCCTCGGCAAACTTTGCCCTGCCTTTATTGAACTTTTGCATTCGTTTGAACGATAATGAAGTATATTTCAGAAATTTTCTAAGTTCACGTTAACAGTTTCAAAAAGAATTGGACCAAGTTTTACTCGGCAGAATTCAAGGAAAATAGTGTGAATGACTCATGTGATACATTTGATTCTCATATGATTTACGGCACGGATCCACGAATCTGCTGCGCATGGAACAAATTCTAGGTTTCAAGCTTGGCAAAGATGGCAAGAATGGTCTTTAAGAATTTCGATGATTATTAATTTTATTATATATATTTTTATAGTATAATTCTAGATCTTGATAGAATATAAAATAGTTAGAACTGTAGTATAAGAAATGTTTGTTTGATTTGAAAGAAATTGGTATCAAGCCCGTCCGTCCGGGTTCGTCTATTCTGCGAGATGAACTACTTATGCTGTATCTTGTTGTACGTAGAATGCGGGATATTTCGAGAAAGATGTGGAACCTCAGACCCTTCCTGGTACCTGAGCCTTTTTCTCTAGTCTCTCTTTTGATGTGACGTGATGAGCACGTTCATCTCATAATTTATATCCATACCACGCTCTGCTCTTAATAGAGATTTCTATCCTTTGAAAGAATTATTACGTAAAACTGTGCGGCATATTTTTTACTTCAAAGAAATTCTATATGTACGCGTATGACCTTTAAAATTAATCGAATACTAATATGACCTTTAATGATACTAACTTTTGTTATTAAAATCAGAATCAACAATATTTACGCTATTACGGCTTACTCGCTAGCAGGTACAAAAAAGTATAAAAGCACAAAGTTACTATTACCACTTTAAAAATAGAAAAAATATTTGCATGCTCATTTGAACTAACACGGTAGCGAATGAATCACCAGCAGGCAACAAAGAGGATAAAGAAAAGAACCACAAAATGCTTCATTTTACTGATCTTCTGATCCGACGTGAGAAAGGTTTAATCATTCTGCTCATGCCAGTGTGTATGACTCGGACATAAGCCATATCGGAATCTTTTACCTTTAGGATGATCGCATCTAAAATAATTTAATCTTGCACCAAGACCTATAGCAGCACGGATTATGAACTATTTATTATTTATAATCTTAAGTTATGATTATAGATTAAGAGAGGAATCATGTTTAATGATTAATTAAAGCAATATTTCCGAATGAACAGAATTTGAAAGACGTACTTGTCATTCAAAATGGAAGACCGATAAGTTCATATTACTGGATTAGTTTATCTAATTTGACCTAGTCAGAAGACACTTCGAATAATATCATAATTATTGTTTTTACAGTTGACTTACTTTGTAGTTCCCAAATTTTCCATCAGTATTTCTTTTTATACCTACTAAATTTACGTTAGCTATTTACCCTTAATTCACATTTGATTGTATCGTGTATTTCGATTATATTATTTAGAAATGTCCGAAGGTATTTCAGGCTCTCATCGACAACAGTTATCATTGCTAAAGGGAACCGTCTGGAAAACAAGACGTCAACTCCCTCTGAATTCTGCAATTTTATTAGTTGAATGTACAGGAAAGAAAAAAGTTGAGATTAAAACATAAATGTTGCTTTTGTATCACCAAACAGTTGAGTTTACCACTGATTTTCCTTAACCTGAGCACAAATTTACACTAATCTATCAATGAGGAGATTCCCGGAACATCATAACCATTGTTTGTGCTGACCAGAGGGTTAACTAGTCTACCCTATGTATATATTGTAATTCTCTACAGTTAGGGCCTCAGGTTAAAAAATTTAAATGGATTATATCTTATCATATACTTTTAGATACATTGTATTGGTCGAGAAAACAAAAAATTTGTCCGGGTACAATAAAACAATAAGTTTTAGTTTAGAAGTTTAATATTTCAGTGAAAATGGGGGAAAAGTGTATTAATTTTTTGATTAAAACTCTTACCAGAAATGATGAAAATAAGAAAATAAGAGACACTCAAACAGAGTTAGGCAGGCAACAGGGATTGGTGTTTTCTCTTGCTAGAGAAAAAAATGGTATTTTACCTGGACAAGGATTGGAAGGAATTAAGCGAGTTAGTGCTTTAGTAAAAGAAAGTTTAAATTAAACATTCTAACAGAGGTTTCTAATAGTTCATCTATATTATTTTTAAAACATTGATTTTTCAGTTTTCGTATTCTTGTTTTTTAATGATTTTATAAAATGTGCAAAGAACTTGAATATTAAGTTATAATACAACAATTCCTGAAAATAATGCAATTAAAATACGTATTTTAAGTGTTTGTTGATTGTAAGAGTAGTATAAAAAGTTAAGGGTAAAGAGATGAGTAGAAATGCCTATGCTTAAGGGGTTCAGAATTTAACAGATTACGTTTCAGTCAAAGAAACCATGTAAACTGTCTTAAGAAGCTAACACAACCTATGATTTTTGCCAAATTTCAAAGGATGAAATATGCTCAGTTTTTCGCAACCTATAATTCATATTCGAAATTTTTTTAACTATGAGACCACATTTTCCAACCAAAGATGTGGAAAAAAATTCCAGAAATATTCGTGTGGTTGAGAATGAATATCCCTCAATGCTAACTCAAAAATCTCAAAGTTTAAGAAAGACAGATAATTGAGACGGAAGTTGTGTAGATAAATCAAAAACAACTAATTTCTGATCACGGTTTCAGTTATTTTGTCAGCTATTCCATCTATGTACGCTTCTTTATTACATCACAGGATGTCTTGTCACAAGGTTAAATAACTCTTTCTTTAGAAATATTTATTTTACAAAAATTTTCTGATTGTGGAAGGCAAAAGTACCATACTTTATAACTACAAACAGTTAGATATTCAGCAGTTTTGAAATCTCCTTCGAAGAATAGCTTCAGTAACTGAGACATCAATAATGTATGATCCACGCATAAAAAAAATCCAGTTGTTTGCTCTGTACAAATTATTAAATGATACAATAGAAAAGAAAATTTCCCTCAGATGTATGAAATATTTCTTTCAAATAATAAGTAGATTAATTTTCGCTTTATCGAGTTAAACATTTAATTAAAATATTTTCATTAATTAGACAGATTTACTTCAGAGCATATCAAATGGATGCCATTTAAGTTATATATTTAATTCAAGAGATAATTTTCAAAGTTAACACCTAAGGTGCTCGTAGTACAAACAAAAGCGTGATTTTAAAAGCGTTACGAAAGCAAATTTTTCCGTATGAATCTCTCAATATTGCCTAACGTTTTTTAATAACCCTAGTCTTTCCTAAATAAATATTAAACGTTTCCCAATTTAAAAGTCACTTAGTTTGAAGGAATTTTAGCCAACTTATAATTTGCGAGCACAGACTTTTTGGTTCGTTAATGGAAGTAGATTTTTTTGTCATAAATCTAATTAAATCATCCTTAATCACTAATAATATAATAAGTCAAAAAGTGTGTCTGATCTGTCATAGTGTCTGTCTGTCTTCTTTCCTGTCTATCTGTCTGTCATGTTGCTTGAAGAACTTTCACACAAACACAAAACCGATTTAGATGAAAATTGTGGAGAGTTGTAGCTTGAAACCGCAGATACGGACAGGTGTAATCCGTTAAATTAATTGACCTTTGACTACAGATTAAAATAGTTAACAAAAGCCAAGTGTATTCCCGATTCCCGATAAGATTTTATTATTTTCAATCTATGGTCAGTGAGTTCTTCTAAGAGTAAAACATGTAGAAATAAATTATTTTTGAAATCAACTATCACGTAATCTTTTTTCCGCTGTAACTGGAACAAATTACTCGATACTAAATGTTATACCATCTTAGAAAATTTTACCTTCGCAATGAGTATTAATTTATTTCTGTGACATTTTCATTAATTTTAGTTAATTTTTTAAATTTTAGTCAGAGATTTTTGAAATAAAACACAATTTATACTTCGCTACTGCTGGAAACAGTTAGCTTTAACTAATTTATCTTTTGTTTCACCAATGGTTTTGCTTATGTTTTGAAATATTATAAACATCAGGCAAGAAATTACATGTATCTGTCTGTCTGCCGTCTGATCGGTCGTTCTAACTCAAACTCCTCTAAACGGATCGAGTGCGATGCAATTTACCAAGGTGCTCATTTTCGGCACTTTCAGGGGTCAATTAGTTCTTAGAATGTTATAAATAACGAACATTACTTTAAACCCTATGCATGACGTTTTTTTGCAATAACTTCCGAAATCTTGCTTGAACAACATTATTTTGTACCATTTTAAAGACCAGAATGATCTTTTATGCTATTCAATTGATTCTACGTGTAATTGGTAATCTACATGGATTGTTTGTAAAAGGTTTAAAATATTTTTTTTTAATTTCTAACAAGTCTTTTTATGTATAAAATAAGTTCACAGAAATTATCCATGCTTTCTGGACAACTTCTGATGTTAAAGGATTAATATAAGAAAATATTGCTTTCTGTGACCATGTAAACAAAGGGAGACTTTACATTGTCGTTGCATTGTTTCAACTTAATGCAGTTGCAGTGATCAATGCGTTAATTGAATTATTCTCTTGATGTTTTAATTTCTCGTGGTACTTACAAGACAATCATCTGTGAATAGTAATGGGCATTAACAAGAACATATCATGTACTGTGGAGGTTCTTCATCTTAGAGATTGTCCATGGAGCACCTTCAACGAGCCAGAGGATTGAATGCCATGTGCCAGACTGCTCAGCCGCAACCTCGATAAGCCAGGACTGCGCATGTTGACACGCGAAATTACACAAGGTCCAAACGTGTATGACATTTATGACGATGATAACGTGGGAAGAATTAAGGCTAATTCCACCCTTCCGATATGATGAAGGATTACTCATCTCAGTTCAGAGAAAGAATCCACTTTCATTATGTCTCATTTATGCACAGGTCAGGGCAGATACAGATTAATCATGTACATATGGAAAAACCATATTTTTGATGGGCAGCTATTACATGATACGTGTTTCAGCCCACACAACCCTCTACATCCCGTGTAAAATAATGTATATACAAAAGTATATTAGAATGATAAACAATTTACAATAAGTATCAGACTCCTTGTCTCTTATATGCTTAAATCCAATTATTTATCTCGTGAACTTTTACCTTTCAAATCAACAAACATTTACTGTTGAATTAAAAATTAATTCAAGATTCTTCATGCCACGAGTCTTGGTAACAATAGTATATAATAGAAATCGAAAGGTGATCTGATGTCTGTCTGTCATTTTGTTAAACTTTCAGACCAAACCACCTGAAACCTGATTTGGATGAGTGGCAGGTTATTAGCTGAGCGAGCATATGTGCTGGAAGTGATTAAATCACATTAAAGTTTATTGACTACAGATTAAAAATAGTTAACAAAGAAAAGCCATGACTCCGCGAATTCCGATGAAGATTTTATTTTTCATTCTTCACTGATCAACATAGAATGAAAACATAATAGCGTAAATTATTTTTTAAATCAACTATCATAGATCTTTAACATGCACTGAAAAACACAATTAAGTGTCACGATGGAATTATTTTTTATACCGTCTTAAAGATAAAAATTTTACCTTTTCAATGATATTATTTTATCTGCACATGACATTTTCCATTCACTTTTTTCAATTTTTTTAAATTTTGCTTGCAGACGATTTGCAATAACGCAAATTTATACCTACTTCGCTTGAAGACGGTAGACTTTTGAACTAATTTATCTTTATTTCGAAAATTTACGCTTATGTTTGATATAATTCTTAAAGAACAGAGGCAGAAATCCATGTATCTGTCACATATCGCATAGATCCAGCAGTCACAAGAACTCCTCCTAAACTGTAGACGGTAGCGACATGAAATTTACACACAAAGGTCTATTATTTTCAAAATTTAGGGATTAGGATGTGAGAAATTATTAATTAAATAACGAACATTAGCCCGTTTTAGCCTATTATTTGTAACTTATTTTTTTGCAATACCGAAATCTTTATTAGAATTAACAATTATTTTTATACCATTTTAAAGACCAGAAAAGTCATTTTTAATGCTATTAATTCATTTGCAGTAAGAAATGTTTTTTCTCGATTATTATTAAAGTTTAAAATATTTTGTAACGTAATTTACAACAGAGTCTTTTATTCTTATAGAAATAAATTCTTGACGAATTACTCTTTCGCGTGACCCGAATACTGCTTCCAGTGTTGTAATTAATATAAGAAATATTACTTTCTTTGACCCATATTAACAAAGGGAGACTTACACTTCCGGTTTCCTTGCACTTGCATTTGCAGCTTTTTAATGCAGTTTACACGATGATCCAATGACGTGTGAATTTTCTCTGATGTTTTGTTTAGAATTTCACAATGAGGTATTACAAAACATCCACGTCTTGGAATACGGTAATGTATCAAGGAACATCATATAGCTCTTCAACAGCACCCAGTGTCAGAGCAACTTCCAACAAGCCGAGTTGACCTTTTCATTGCAGTACTACTAGGCACAACCTCGATATCGCGAGACTACTTTAGGCACCAGCATGTGTGACACCAGGTCCAAACTTTATGAAAGCTATTTGTAGACCATGATAAGGGAGAGGTATTTTAATTCCGCCCAAATGTCAAGATTTATCATCAAGTTCAGAGCAACAAATCCCAAATGTCATTTGCAGCTCGGAGATACTGAAAGTGGCAGGTCAATGGAAAACCATATTTTTTTCGCTTTGGCAGCTATACAGGCATTGTCAGCTTCATCGCATTGCAACAATCCAATCCGTAGTAGAATATCATATAAAGATATTTAGAATAAAATCGAATTTCAACTTATACGCTCATGTGACTCCTGCTCAGCCGTCAGATTATATTATATCACGTCAGAATCTTCACCCTTTCAAGTAAGCATAAGCATTTATTCAGTGAATTAAAAAAAGATTCAATTCAAATTCTTCTTTGCCAGGATCGCGGGTTTACTCAATGTATAAATGGAAGTTATACAACAAAACGAAGCTTATTTAATTCAGATTTCAGGCATTTGTCTTTCTGACTTCGTATTTTTTAATTTCAACTTTTAGTTGAGTTGTTCAGTATTGCTACAAATAAAAGCATTTGAAGAGAATTCATTCAATTGTATTTATTTTTATTGCCTACACTTTTTATTAGATTTTTATTGCCTCCTTTTGGCTGAGTATTTTATTTTCTTTCAATGATTTGAATTTATACCTGTCACTCTAGCATTAAGACTTACTCAAAGCAAATACCATAGCACAGTCCTTAAGGAGTTACATGAAACATTATGCAAATACGCTCATCATTAAAAAATTAAATTTATGTGAAGTTAAAATAATATTTTCGCATCTATAAAAAGGAGAAAAAAGAATCAAAATATTTATTAGAGTACTAATTAACTATATTTTCACACTGTTTAATTAAAAAGCTGTATCAAGTTTGAAAGCTGGTAAAGTCAATAAGTTTAAGAACGAAAAAGAGATGAAGTCATACTTATAAAGTATTTGTGAGTTGCGTGTGGTAGCGTAGTATTGTGTTGTCACAGGAACGAATCTCCTTTGCCATTATTTGACATTCATAGCTTGCATTAATGTGACTGAATACTACGAGCCAAATTTTAAATTTTAATCCATAATTTTTTTTTATTTATGTATTTTGTGACGTTTTTTGGTTGTTCTTACACTAATTTCTCAATAAGAATGTACAGAATAAGTTTGATGAAAGTATACTACACCTGGAAGACATGCGATTTCCAGTTCATACAATTAGTTTGCCAGTTTCGTAATCTTATTTACTGTTTTAGAAATTTTTTTAAAAAATTGTCACTTTCTCCATATATTTTACTTCATCAATGTTTTTCCCTCGCATCAACGTTCTAAATAACTCTAGATTTTCAGTTTTTTTATGGTAACAACAGAGGTATTTATCTCTCATTTAAAACAAGAACGGTTAAAATATCTTTGTCCGTTCGTTTTTAATAATTTTTTTTCTTAAAGGGTTAAAAAAATTCTTTTCGAATGAAGTTCTTTCTCCGGAACGGTGAGTTTCTCCCTGGCTACGGCTAGCGCCATCTGTTGGAATTATTCTCTCCTCAATTTTTAGCATGTTTTGCTAGGAATAATTTGAAATCATTTCGTTGGACGCAAGGGTTTAGTCGTAAATTAAGCAGTGCTGGAAGATTCTGACATGGGTGATAAGTTGGCTTTGAACTTCTAACGTAATTCGCTGAATTATGAGAGAATTTTTTTCGTGATGATCTAAAAGAGTTTCTTTACCATCTGCGTAAAATGTGCCATAGCTTTTCACGCAAGCTCCAGGGGGGTGACGAAGGGGGTACTGTCGTGACCTTGAAACGTCACGGTACTGTGGTTTGAGACTGTATTGCATCAGCATAACTTAGATACACCATTGCTGTATATTAAAGATTTTCACGTTGCAATTTTTTTTTTATTATTGTTTTGGAATAACGTACTCTGTACTGCTTTTCTACATGTCATTATCGCGGGAAAATCAATGTGTATCTTTTGTTTTGATTTTGTTTCAAAACTTTTTCGTGTTATTGTGGGCGATTTTTTTTCATGTTTTTGAAGTCCTGATTCCACGGGCAACGCCGTGCGCGTTCTGCTAGTATGTAAATAAAAAAACAATAAATGAACCGTAAGAGAATTCCTTATTTAAGAAAAGGTGTTTGAGGTTCGAAATATTATAGATCGGGGTGCACAAACTTGTTTCGTCCCTGAAAATCTCCTCCAAAAAGAAAAGTTGAAATCTTCTCCAGGCGCGCGGAGTGGCGTCATCACGCTGCACCCTTTTTTCATCCTCGGGGTTCAACTTTACTGCTTTCCCCAACACATTTCAGTAGAGTTGTTTACTGCTTCTCGCCTATTAAGAGAGATGCCAGGATGCGACATGCACCACATCCACTTGATGCAAAGTTGCAGTGACGTTCATAAAAATATAAGCGGCCGCCATTTTTGTTCTCTTTCGGTCTCCCTCGTGCGTTCGCCTCCTGCTATGTTCGTTTAATTAATTCATTTTTCGGACATTTTAGTGGAAGGAAAATGGATCCCTGCATCACAGGCTAATCTGTGCCAGTAATTATGCTGCAATGTGGAAATATATAATTTACATCAAATTAAAAATTTAGTTAGAAGTCGAATTCTATTTCGGCATCCGGACAAAAACAAAGACTGCCCTGATAGTTACAAATAGGAATTTTTCAATCTGTGCTGGGAATCGTGGAGTACATATAAAAAGAAATTTGCTCCCTCTTCTGAAGAATGTTCAGATAGTGGACAATATTCTAAATCAACTGCAAGTTCGCAAGAAAGTGAGCAGAACTCACAATCAGATTCATGGAAAGATTATTTAAAAGAGGATTTTAAGGATTTGTTTACCGATGAATCATGCGAAAGTCAATACGAAAATTACCCGTTCTCTGAAGAATTTTTCATTCCGTCTCCTAAAAAGTTCTTCGCCATCCCCGAAACTCCAAGATCATTTTTCCGATCGAAAACAAATCGTCGCGTCAGTAAGTTTTTTTGTATATTTTCTTTAGAAAATACAAAAAAGAAATAGATATATTGAACAGTGTTCTTTATAAAGGACAAGTGAATCTCTTCATGTCCTGGGAGACTAGAACTGACAAAGATATTTCAATTACATTAATACCTTTTGATACTGAATGTAGGATTGAAGACATAAAAAAAGAGCTCAGAAAGCTAAATATAATTCCGAACGAATGTGTTTATGCTGTGCATTTTAAACAATTTGTTGAAGCATGTACAAATGAATTCAAAAAGCCCTGGTTTGAACCACGCGGTATGGGCTCTAAAGATTCAAAAACTCCCGATCCAAGTACTAAATTCAACCATATATTAATGGTTGTTTATGCGATCGAGCACGAAATCACAGACGTATATAGACTGACGTACGAATATGCTCATTTAGTCCAAAACTTGCGATAGGTCACAGTCAAAAATTACAATCGACCGCAAAGATTATTTAGAAAACGCGAGGCACTTTTTATATTCTGCCGACTGTAAATAAGCGGCAAAAAATGGAATTGAATCAGTTTTTGCTAAAATCTACATACAATTAAAAACTGAAACAGAGCAAAAATATATAGACAGAAGAGCAAAAGAAATTGGATATAAATTGTTAGATACTGAAGACAAAGATGTATTTGTCTTAGCGGATTATTTTAGCAAGTATCATTTTAAAAAATTCAGAAGTGTTGCCAGCATTATTGTTAGTGCTTTTATTTTTGGAACTCCACGAAACAGATATTGCATTTTAAGGGGAGATTTTAAATGTGGCAAGACATCTTTCGCGAACGGATTTTTAACATTTTTTGAGGGCGTCAATATATGCAGAGAACCGTTGTCAGAAACATTCTAGAATTTTGTAAAATAAAAATCAGCTCTCCTGATTCTACACAAACATCGTGTGTATCAGACAAAACAGAAGCATTACTTCTGTGGGAAAGAAGAAAGTTCTCCAAAAAATATTTAATTAAACTTCAAGGCTCGTCCTAGATTTCAGATATAGTGAGAGTGATTAATTATTCTGGTAACACTGCTTCCTTTTGACTTCCGTAATTTTAAATGACAGCTGAAGTGCTTTAAATCCAGATCTGTCAGTCGATACTTTGAAATTTCATTATAAGTGGTATAAAGATCAGTTTGTTTTCACACAAGTTAAAACTTGCAATGTTGCTTGTTGAAAGATGAGAGAGAAGAAGCTTTTACGCCCTTTTATCATGAAGACTGTTTTCATTTAATGGTTTTAGGTAACATTTCTGCGATGATTTTCCGATCAAATATGCTGTTAGGCCAAGTTTACGTTTAAGAAACTTTGTTTACTTTATGTGCGCACCGTTAACGACATACTGCGGTTTGTTAACTGCCGGTGACAGTCAAGTTAAACACTTTGAGACTTTAGAATTGACAACATTTTGAAATTCATCAAACTGATAATGAATGGCATTCTATCCTTTGAACTGACACTTATTCTCAATTAATATAATTTTTTCCGAAGTGTCCAATACTTAAAAGCCAACAACATCGATATTATTTAAATCCACGATTTCATTCAAAGGCGATATATGAAGAATTAAGAAAAAAGCCAAAATCTTATATCTCTGACTTTAAGTAAGGTATCAATATCAAATTCATCCAGCCGATATTTCGGCTGCATATGATACATTCTTTTTCAAACAATAATCGAGTTAATATTTATACCTTTCTTCTGCAGAAACATAATTATTGGGAATTAGACAGAATTCATCAATTTTATGAAAAAAGCATGAAATTTTCAAAAATTCCTTTCGATTTGAGTTCCATGGAAAAGTATTAAAATCTTGGCATAGCTGCGCGGTGAACGGCGGGAAATTCCTTCGTCGGAAGAACTTTCAGACCCGGACTTTGAGCTCGAGGTTAAGTCTTTTTAAGACAAGCTGAGTGTCTAGTCACCTGCTTTCTGACTATTCCCCTTGTTAAAGGGCTCGTCATTGATAGATGAGTCAAAGAATGAGATCAGACTTGAAACTCGAGGACCGTAAATAGTTATCATTTCAGGATCAGCAACTCTCTTGGGAAAATGAAGAAGAAAAGGGATAAAAAAGTTAGGGGGATATATATTTTTAAAAAATCCCAACTGTCAATTTCAGTGCTTGGGTGTATTTTTCTCCAGTCTCCAAGAGTTTTCTTTTTATATTCTCTTTCCTCCCACTTTTTTTTATTATCTTAACTTTACTTCCTTACCTGATGTCGATCGATTAGATGACTGTGCACGGAATTTCACATAAAAAGTGTATTTCAACGCATATTTACGTAAAATATATGAGGAGATGAAATGTGAAACTGGTATTGAAGTTTCCTTGCGGAAATAAAGCGTAGAGATTGGCAGAAGTCCTTACGGTAAATAAAAACGAACTTTCCAATCCATAAAATAAAATAATTTGGTTGTTTGTTTTGTATGGAGAAAGGGAACTTTGAATACTGATTACATTTATTCACTGCTGTGAGTAAAAGTGTGGTATTTACCATACCACAGTAATTGGATGTTTATTGTTTTAAGCATTAAAGACAGATAAACTTCCGTCGCAAGTAAACCAAAGTTGGAACCACGCGTGGTTTGAAGGATCAAAACAAATTCAAATCCCCTGCGCATTCTTTTGCGCAACAGGACCTGGCGAGACTTCCTAAATGTTTGCTTCCTTACAAAATCGCGCCAGAATTGGTTTTTGGCAAACTGCCAAGTTTCGGAGTCCCTTCTTCTTTGCACATGTCACCAGTAGGCATGCGCAGGCAGTTAGTTTCAAAACTGAACAAGTATGCGATTATACAGACCGACAGACAGTCAACCCTTCGGCGGATTTGGCCCAAAATTTTATACGGACCTACATTTATGACGATAAAACTGTGTACCAAATTTTATCCCTCTAGCTATTCAAGTTTTTGAGTTATAGCGTTCGCATGACCGCGGACGTACAGATTGACAGACTTCCCGTTGACAGATTTTGTCCAAAATTTGATAGAAACCTACAAATTATGTTTAAAGACCACATACAAAATTTCATCCCCGTAGCTCTAATAGTTTTCGAGTTATCGTGTTCACAGACAGACAGACAGACACACAGACAGACAGACATAATTCCAAAATTGTGTTTTTCGGACTCAGGAAGGTCTAAAACGTGGAGATTCGTCAAAATCTCGAGTTCGAATTTTTTGACGATTACAATACTTTCTCTTTGTATACTTCGTATACGAGAAAGTAAATATAAGCGGCCGCCATTTTTGTTCTCTTTCGGTCTCCCTCGTGCGTTCGCCTCCTGCTATGTTCGTTTAATTAATTCGTTTTTCGGACATTTTAGTGGAAGGAAAATGGATCCCTGCATCACAGGCTAATCTGTGCCAGTAATTATGCTGCAATGTGGAAATGTTGTGCAAATTTGAAATAAATTTTTCCCTCAAATTTACTGTATGTTGTCACCATTATTGTGGAGCCAAAATTTAATTAAATTTACTCGACTGACATAAATAAGTTTCAAAATATTAAAGTAGTGCATTGCGTGTGTGTGAATACATCCATTTTTTATGAAGCTGCATAGTATATTGCGCATCCCTCCTCAATATTTGGAACATGCATCATGATGTGAAACTCTGATCAAGCAATGAACAATGGAAATTCGGAAAAGGAATAATTCCCTTAGAATCATAGTACCATTTAACTCTCTGTGTGTCTCTATGTTCACATTTCAGAATCTAAATAAGATTCATTTAATACTCCTTCTAAAGAAGACATTTATCTACTTTAGGTGCTGAAAGAATTGCTCGTGAAATAATTTCATACTATATAGCATAAACCATTCTTTTCAAACATGTCAAATAATCTTTTAAAGAAATAAGGGACACACTAGTGGGTCATATGAATAGTTTAAAGATTCGCTTAACATAAAAAATCCAAGCCTTTTCCTTTTCAAATTTTCCGAATAAGCAAAACTAATCTTCAAATAATTCAAGGTGATCTAGCAAAACTTTCCAATATGTAACTCTCAAATAAAAGTAAAATCTCTTCTGTTTCCAGTTTTTTTCTCTGGTTTGAAAAAATTAATCTATTCTAATGAGATCAATATAAACTGAGGTCTTAATTTTGGAGTAAAAGGTGCAAGAATTACTCGTGAAATAATTTCATACTATAGCATAAACCATCCTTTTAAAACATGTCAAATACTGTTTTAAAGAAATGATTGACACACTTGTGGGTCCAATGAATAGTTTAAAGATTCGCTTAACATAAAAATTCCAAGCCTTTTTCTTTACAAATCTACCGACTACTCAAAACTGATCTTCGAATACTTCGAGGTATTCTAGAAAAAATTTCTAAGATTAACTCTCAAATAAAAGTAAAGAATCTTCTGCTTCCAGTTTTTTCTCTGATTTAAAAAATGTTCAGTAAATAAAGCAGAAGAAAATGTCGCAAGGAGTGGGTTTTCTTTTATGTTGCTTTCTACTTCCGTTCGCATCATATTGAAAAATAGCTGGCATGGTCGCTAGCGAAGCCAGAGCTTTATTGAAATCGGCATAAGTAAACATATTTTATTTTCTCTCTGCGGCAACATCGTGAGTGAAGGGAAATAGGATGTGCATTGCAACATCCATTTCGAAGTTTGTCTGATGGATTATGTAAGAGTTACTGCGGGGAAGTTCAGGAATATAAAAATATTTCCTTTTAAATTTTTTGTGCGGTGTTTTCTACTACCATACCGAATTTGCATATATTTTGCTATAGAATGCACACTTTAATATCCAATAGCTTGTCATTTAGGCATTTTTTAAAATATTGAACCAAAATATACCAAAATTTTTTCCGAATAACGATATTGGGAAAGCAACTAATAACATTACTAATTAATGAACAATCGGTGCCGATCAGTAAACTTATACCGAGTAGTATCTACATTTAAATAGTTTCCTGGCATAAAACTATATGCCTTTCTGAAGTCATCTGTCCATTAGTATATATATACTCCAAGATTCGAACAGATTCAAAAATTCTTCTTTGTATCTATCAGGTCAGTCTTGGTTTTTGTCCGGATGCCAGAATAGAATTCGACTTCTAACTAAATCTTTAATTTGATGTAAATTATATATTTCCAAATTGCAGTATAATTACTGGCACAGGTTAGCCATTGATGCAGAGAAATCCATTTTCCTTCCACTAAAAAGTCTGAAAAACGAATTAATTAAACGAACTTAGCGGGAGGCGAACGCACGAGGTAGACCAAAAGAGAACAAAATTGGCGGCCGCTTATATTTTTTTTAAAAATGTCATTGCAACTTTGCAACAGGTGGATGTGGTGCATGTCGCATCATCGCATCTCTCTTAATAGGGGAGAAGCAGTAAAGAACTCGACTGAAATGTGTGGGGAAAGCAGTAAAGTTGAACCGGGAGGTTAAAAAAGGGTGGAGGGTGATGACGTCACTCCGCGCGTCGGGAGAAGATTTCAACAGATACTTTCAGGGACAACAAGATTTGTGCACCCCGATCTATAATATTTGGAACCTCAAACATCCTTTTTTCAAATAAGGAATTCGCTTAAAAAGAATGATGTCAAGGGATCAAAAATTTAATCTTCCATGAGTTTGATCCCCAAACCTGATGAAATAAACTGTCCCATCTGAAGATAATGAATTATGCTCGATTGCATTAGTGCTCTACGTTGAAGACAAAAAAATTCCGCTTATTAAATTCAGCAGAGGTTGAGTATTTGTAAATATAGGAATTTTAGAGTCTTTCGCTCCGATTATATTTTAAATTTCATAATATCATTTTCGAAGGAAAATATGGGCTTTTCGTGTTTTTTATTTATATTTTCTGTATAAAAGATGATTTCGGGTAAACATGTTTCACAATACCATACAAACTAACCCATATTATTTGTAGACGAAGATTGAACAAGTTTGAATGAAAACTAAGAAATACTGTAGTGTGTTAACGAGACGAAAGTATAAAAGTGTTTCTTTAATCTTTTTTATACACCCTTCCATGTTTTCAGCGCTTCCGAAATACACAATGATCATCGCTTATAACAAAGCGAATTTTAGACTTCGCTTCTTCATTATTGATTTCGTAATCTTTATATCCTACAGATTTAAGAAATATATGAATTAACATCTTTGCTTGTATACAACCGGCCTAGAGAACGGAAAATGGAACATACGACATTTGGATTTCACTTTTCTGAATACGACTGCAATTAAAGGCAAAAAACGTTACCAAATATCATTGAAAACTGTAGGAAAGTGTTTTCTGCTTCCTCTACAGTGTCTTAATAAAAGCTCATGCATTTCAGTTCGCTAGGGCCTCACCAGTGCGCTCTTTAATTCACCGTTCCCTATGCCTACTTGTTCCCAATTTCCCCGCCTGACACTACACCTTTCTTTTTCAACTCATTTCTACTTTCATGTGACATCTCTTACTCTGTCAATATATTTTTAAAAACGGCTTTCATTCTACTCATTAAAACACTTCACCAAACGTTCAACCATTTCGTTATTCACTAAAAGCGATCAGGATTAGGAAGGAATAATACTAGCTCAAAGATTGACGAAATGAATAAAACAATTAGGATATGAGAATGAAACTAAGATGCAATTTTTATTATAATGTTTTATAATTATATTATGATGGTATAAAAAATATTCATGCCAAAAGAGTTCAAACTCAGAATAAATTTGTGATGTGCTAAATTCCGTAAGCACATATTTCACCTTTCCTTAGCAGGACTAACCAATGTACTCGACAGAAAATTTCTTCAATACCCGCAAATCATTTACAGGCTAGTTGATGCAGCCAATTCGGACTGAGCGATCTCCATCCATGCCCAAAGGATCCACACTACACAAAAATGGAGAAAAACCATTTAACTCCCAAAACGGAGAGAGGCCGAAATTTTCGACGCTGAAGATTGCTTGGAAAGCGAAGTATTTCCTTTTTGTTATCGTTCGAAACATTCTCCATCTCTAAAGAAATTAACAGGCAGATCCCATTGCCGTGTATTCTATGTATCGCCAAAAACCTTGGAACTTCTAATGCAAAATTCTTTGAATCGTTTTGAAAAGTTATTGATTGTGCTTAACATATTTATTGATCCATACACATTTATAAACAAATCCCAGATCATATTTGGCCCAAAGATATAAAATATTTATAAACATAAATATTTTCATTTTCTTTCGTTTTATTTTTTATCGTCTCTCTCAAAGTATTAAAGAAACACATTTTACTTATTTTCTCAAATTGTAAACAATTTCTGCTAGAAGATGGATTTCAATTAGTTCATTTTCCGAAGAAAAAATGACTCTGATCAGAATGTGTGACATGTGGAGTAACTTTTAAAAACTTACTTCAAAAGAAATTGTCGATAAAAGAATTGTAATTACTGTTTTGCATTATTCCTTTCCCGTTAATTTCTTTTTTCTCTTTTTTGATGACAATTATCAACTGGAACGTAGTTCACAGTTTTAAACACTTCGAACAAAGCTCACTTTTTAAGTATTTTTCCTTACTGAATGAGAAGAGCAATTTTTTCCTGTTTTATGTCAAACTTTAGGAAATTCTTGGTCATAAATAGGAGATTTGTTTCCGTTAATTCTATAATTAGTTCCTGGATTCAGTGCAAACTCATTTCTTGGAGAAATTTAATTAAAAAATGATGGTAGATGACAGGTGCAGAGAGACCTCACCTTTTGTTTCCATACGCGATGAACGACAGCAAAATAATACGGGGTGGCTTATTTTTCCTGCGACTGTATATACTCTTATTAACATTTTGTTAGTTATAAATATTATTTAAATTTGTATATTTAAATAGCAGCACATGAACATTTCTGTATAGTATAATTGTTAATTCTGAAATTGTATTAGTTATTATACGGTGCAATGTTTGAAAATTTAAAATAAAAGTCATTCGCACGTTTAAGACTAATCAGATAATATGACTAACTTTAAGGAGTTCTTTTTATTGACTTTAAAAGAAGACGAATAAGAAAAAGTTTCCATTCAAATAAAATTCATTCTTCTATCTTTGAGTAAGTTCAGAAGCACGAAACTTTATTCGTCTCGAAGACTTCTTCGTGAAATGTTTTTATCTGATTAAATATGAGAGAAGCGAGCTTTTCAATTAAATTAATTGAATTCTCAACATCTTTTATTTTGGGGGGGAAGGGGTGGGAGTTTTCAAAGTTTACCAAACAGAATAGTTTTCAAAGATAGTTTCAGGGATCACTTCTTTCGCCAACAATTATTTTAAAACCAAATTCCTTTCCTTTTAAAGCGATGAATGGGAAATTTCAGTTGA
Organism: Araneus ventricosus; assembly: GCA_013235015.1. Classification (NCBI taxonomy): domain Eukaryota; kingdom Metazoa; phylum Arthropoda; class Arachnida; order Araneae; family Araneidae; genus Araneus; species Araneus ventricosus. Next base: position 3,321 of record BGPR01012755.1, on the reverse strand, counting down.
AGCAAATCAAGCAATTGAATTAATTTTTCCTTTTTTTTATTTTAAGCATAGAAAGACATTCCTCTTGAAATTTTTTGAACGTGTTATGCAATATGCGAAGAAGAGGCTACATTTCATTGTTAGTAAGCAAACAGAATTTACTTGCTTATATTTGCATACGGAAATTACTTTTCTTCTTATGTTTTTTTCTGCAACATTTTTTATTTGTACCATTTGTAAGATGAAAAAATTCCCGTCGACAAACCGGAAGACGACGGTAAAATCCTTTTGTCCAGAGATATAAGGTAATGCAACAAATGATCACCCTCAATCCAGACTAAGTCGTGCAGTGTTACCGAATTATTTGGTAACACGGGTAATGTGATCAGTTACAAAATGGACAGGTCCATACACGAACCTCTAATGATGCGGGTACGTCCCGTTCTCGGGGATAGATTTTACCACCATTATTGCACCCCACCCCCGCAAGGGTCAAATAGTGTCGGGCCACTTCTCATGCACATACTTGTGGGTTCTCCCCATCCCCAGCGGATGGAAATACAACATAAGAGAAATTCACCCTCTTCCGCTGTTCAGCTTCTAATTCCATAAGGGGTGGAGCCATGAGGATGAATGAGAGTGCAAGATGATACAAGAAATGAAAATTTCCAACTAATTGTCACATGCATAGGCTAAAAAGACGTCGAAGTTAGTGATAGAAAACCAGATTTCAACTCCCAGGTCTAAGGGGCCGTCCACAAACGATGTCACGCTTGGAGGGGGGAGGGGGTTCCTGAAATTGTGACAGTTTGTGACAAGGGGAGGGGAAGGGGTAACAAGAAGTGTGACATTCACACATTTTGGTTAAAATAAAAACATTTAAAATCAGCAGATTAAATTTTGAGGTTATTTTGAATTTTCAGGAATTTGAGGCTATTTTTTAATCCGGGCTAAAACAACTTTCATGTGATTTTTTTTCTCTCATATTCCTTTCTTTTTGAAAAAGGCAATCAGGGTAGGTTCTGAGAATGTGATAGAAGCAGAAATTCTTCACTATTCGAAAAAAACCTCCCCCTGTCACACCCTTGAAATGTCCAACAAAAGATACGTCTCCCCACCTGGGTGAGTGGTAGAACTTGTAGTGGCACAAACAGTTTGATCTTATTGAGGCGTTTTTTTTAAATTCAACCTGTTTAAGAGTATTTTGTGTTCAAATATAAGATTTAAAGCAAAATATTTAAAATTCCAAAATACTACTGTTTTCAATTGCTCTTTTATATTAATATTTTTTTACTATTGTATATTAATTAGGTTTTTTTTTGCAAACCTCAATCTTATTTCATACAAAATAAGTACACATATAATCATTGTTATGTTCACAAATGTCATTTGAAATACATAGTTAAAGTTTAAAAATAAAATTTGAAATATGATCTATAACGTAGTGCTTTGTTTCTGAACTGCAAGTATATGTTTATGTAATATAGCGTGACATGTGACAAGGGGGGTTAGGAGGGTGAAGTGTGACACTTTGTGACAAAGGGGGGGGGGAGGGGGGGCAAAAATATTGAAAAAAAATGTGACAACATTTATGGAGTGATCCTAAGGGAATTCCGACGATAAAAAATCTCATTTGAAGTCAAATATATTTTGAAAGGAATACTAAATACGCGTGTAACATTGAAAATTTCTATTCTCCTTGTATCTTTTTCAAAAGAAAAAATACTTGTAACTTAGAAGAATGCAAAAAAAAATGAAAAAAAAACCTTCCACGTTTTTAAAAATAATATAAAAAGAATGAAGGAAACCTGTGTTGCTTAATGCTTAATTAAATCTTTCTTTTTGTTTAAAGAGCTACACTCAACCTTAATCTTCCAATCCTTTTCTAGGACAAAGACCATTTTTTTTTTCTTGCAAGAGGGGAAAAACATCGCCTGGTTACCTTCTCTATTCTCTGTTTCGGAGTCTCTAATTTGTTAATTTTCCCGATTCTAATATTTTTAATTAAAAAATTAATAACTTTTCCCCTCGTTTTCAGTGAAAGGATTAAACATTCTAAAATAAATAAAAAATGATTATTTTATTCTAATAGGGAGAATTTTTTTGTTTACTCGCCCCATCAATGTATTCAAAATATATATAATAAGATATAATCCATTTAAATTTTTAACAGAAAACCCCAATTTTATAGCTTTAAGACAATATATGCACATAGGCAGTCTTTTAAACTTCTGTCGGTGGTTCTGTCTAAAAGCGTTTCAGGGGAATCCCCTTCTCCAGCAGTATTTAAGGAGCATGCATGTCGCCATCTTTCCTTTTTACTTTTTCTTATAGGAAGTATACAAAGAGAAAGTATTATAATCGTCAAAAAATTCGAACTCGAGATTTTGACGAATCTCCACGTTTTAGACCTCCCCGATTCCGAAAAACACAATTTTGGAATTATATCTGTTTGTCCGTGAACTCAATAAATTAAAAACTATTAGATCTACAGGGATGGAATTTGGTATGTGATCTTTACACATAATTTGTAGGTTTCTTTGAAATTTTGGACAAACTCCGTCGACGGGAAGTCTGTATGTCCGTGTTAAAGTGATCGCGATAACTCTAAAACTTGAATAGCTAGGTTGATAAAATTTGGTACAAATTCTTATCATAAGGAATGTAGGTCTGTATTAAATTTTGACCAAATCCGTCAAAGGGTTGACTGTCCGTCTGTCTGTATAATCTCATACTTCTAAACATTATAACTCGTAAACCCTACGGCCTTGATAAATAAAAATTGGTATGAGGCCTGCTAACAATAATTGTAGATCAGTGCCCAATGTTCGTTTCAATCGGTCGAAAAGAAGGTGTTCAAATCGCCTATTTCTCTTTTCTCATCACACAATGACGCGAGGCCGTTATTGCGTAATAGCGCGATTCACTTGCGCCAATCCTTTCCGATTTCTACCCACGCCTTTCTACTCCAAGCTTTGATTCCCAAGCTTTTTTTCTCCTCTGCGGTTAGGACGCTTGCTCGTTTTGATGCCTTTTAGCTAATATTTTCTCCACATTGTTAGGAGTATACGAGAAAGTTTAGGGGAGACCACTTCCGCTTGTTTCTGTTCTGGACGCTCCGCTGAGAGCTCGTCACGTTGATCGCTGTCCATGGCTTGACTACAATTCTAAAATAATCTTCAAAATGAAGTTTTATTTCTATTAATCATCATCTGCAGTAAAGGAGATGGTTACAGTAAAAAAGCAGCGATTTTATTTCCTAAGAACCTTATATGCGTGTTGTTATAATATTCAAATTTCATGCATATTAAAACATAGACAGGAAAGAGAGGCAATAATAAT
>BGPR01012754.1:0-43790 GCA_013235015.1 Araneus ventricosus | reverse complement strand
ACTGCAGTCTAATGTGATGAACAATTAATTAGATATTGTAGCTAAATGGACCATTTATTTGTTTTATGGTATAAAAAACAACACTCAATTAAGATTAAAGTTTGGCTCACTTCCATGCTCGGCATTTCAAGGAGCTTTAATATTTACAGGATGGAAATCCTTATAAGATATGCAGCCATTTAATTTGTTAGCGGAGATACGGATGTAAAAATGTTATATATACATAGGAAATTGAGTATCCGCGATATAAGGAAACCACTAGTTCTGTCCTTAGCGGTGAAATCCACAATTTAACTAATGCTATCTTTAGACACCACCTTTGTATGTATGGGATAAAAAAACTATTAGTTCTGTGTAGAGTAGACGTCACGTCGAAGTAATCTAAGTTCAAATCTTTATATCAATCTTTAAAGATTTAGCCATTATTTTCGAATGCGAATGATTTACACGAATCTCTTCTTTTATCAATATTCACAAAATTACAATTAAATTTCTGCTTTTAATAGTACTGACAAAATTACAATTAAATCTCTATTCAATACCGCAATGACTCAAATGGTTTAATAGTGCAAAACAAGAATTGACTCGCCCAACTTTAAACCACCATCGGCTTCCATCTTGAATCAAAAAATAAAAATCATTAGATATACATCGATTTTAATGACTTCAAGGAAAATTCAAAACATATTCGAAGAAAATGGTACAACGCGTTTTTCGTATTTGCGAAGCAAACAAATTTACAGACGAACATTAACATACGAAATGCCGAACAGTGTTGTTAAATCAGTACCTCTCTTCATTCTCTCAATTAGAAAGTTTTACACCATCCTCCATTTCGTATGCAATGAATCTTCATGAGCATTATGAGCAACTATACCCAAAAAGAATGCAAAATTTCAAATTTAAATTTGTGCAATTCCCTTTGATAATAGTGTTTATTTCGCTATACAAAGGTAATTTGTTAGGAAATCGGTCAATTCTGCTAGAACAATGACGTAAATGGAACCAACTAGCATTCGTAATTTTCTCTTTTTGTTTAGATCATTAATGTTCCTTGAGTATTATTTCCTACAAAATCGATGTGGCTAGACAACTTTCAAATTTACTTTGTCTTCTATATCTCCAATAATTTTAGAGATAAGATCACTGGATTGCACATTCCACCGATAAGGATTCTGAGAATACTTTTATTGTTTAGAGAAGGCTCATTTCCCCTTGTGCAGATGCTACCTTTATAAATGTAACAACATTTATTTACAAATTAAAGCCGTAGATAACTTGTGTAGATGCTACTTTTATAAATGTAACAACATCTATTCACTAATTAAAGCCCTAGATAAAAGATAAGATCGCTGAATTTCACTTGGTACCGATGAAGAGGCAGAGAATACTTTTATTGTTTACCGCACACTCATTTTTAAAAAATTAAATTTATCCGTAACTATTATATGTAAGCTTCCAGTTTACAAAATTAAAGATTAACTGGTATGGCGTTTATGATTATGTTTGCGAAGTTGTAAAAGTCGATGAGTACATAAACTGTAATGCAACTGACATCGCGAAACTTTGGTGTTGGAAACAGGGTGTAAGTTTTCAGTATAATTGTAGTGAATACGAAGGGATGCAATTTGTCGAAGTACCAATCACTCACAAACCAGTTATTGGTTCACTGCTTAGGCTCGGAGAAAAACTGTTTACGTTGTAGACAAAGATCACATGCACTTCGTATAAACAATTATAAGCAGCAAAATTGATGTTTACGCCATGATATCCAACCTCGAGGTTCTGCCTTCCATATATAAACTTGGTTATTGAATATTCAGATCAATCACTATGATAATGGTAAAAAATAGTAATATTTGATCAAAATACATAATAAAGAAATCAATTAATTGAAAACATTTTGGAAGTCCACAGTCTTATTTTTTAATGTTTTACAATTCATATATGAACGGTCAAATTTGACCCTTTTGCTTATAAAGAGAAGACGTTTACTGAAATTTCTATAATAATAGTGCTGAGTGCAAAGACTGCGGAACTGATATTTAACTCTCAAACAACGTATCCAAACAAATCAAATGAGAGTTTTACTGTAAGCGCCTGATGACTGAATTTGAATGACTGAGTTGAGAGCGGATAAATTTCAGTCAGAAGGACATTTCCATCCGTTCCAAAGTCCCATCGCAACACGTCACAACAATGTTCATGCTAGATAAAGAAATGCGTCGATGATTTAAAAGTCTTGCAATCGCTCTCCTTCCCGTCTTTTTCAGACGTCAAACATCCTGATTATTCTATTGAAAATATAAAGATTTTGAAAGTAATGTATATCTGAACAGTATTCCTCAGAAGTTACTTTTATATACTCTTACATAATTATGCAAAAGGCGCTTACAAACAATTTTTCTTCGATAAAATATACCAAACTCAAAGTCTTAATTAGTTTAGATTCCTTATACTAACATGCCATTCTGAAGCACCACAGGACCTATTTTTGGACGGACCTCGGGATTTTGAACCGAAGACGACACCTGAACCTGCAGCCCATCTTCCAATCTTCCGAGTCACACAAACGGAAGTAAGTTTACCCTCGACGTCACATTTGACGCGCATCAGGCCCACATACAAAGCGGACCGTGGGTGGAATCGGGTTTCAAACCTGGGACCTTTCTGTCCAGAACTCGAGATCTTTCCCCGAAGCCACCGCAACCTCCGAAGCTGACTTTAAAAAAGTTGTTCAAGCTATGTAGTCCATCGATTATGAGTGACGCATGATTGCTAGAATGCTATTTCAATTATCATGTCTCATGATCACAAAGAAAAAGTTTCTAAGTTGTATTTACCCCTTTGAGAACGGCCGCACGGAAAACGTGTTGGTCAATGGTTCCCAACTCACGTGGCTGCTCAGGGCCCGCGCAGTGTTTCTCGTTAAGCCTATTTATACTAAAGTTGGTGTCATGCCAACGTGACAGTCGGTAGTTGAAAGCCACAAGAGCCGACACGTATTTGTGACACCTGAGAGAAAATGTACCGGGTAGCTTTCACGGCCGCGTGACAGTCGTCCTAAAAGGGTTAATCTGTATGCAATACCAAATTATTGAAGAAAATTTAGATTTTTGCTGTCAGAGTCACTCTCTGTGCAATGAGTAGTAAGCTCACAGATAATAATAACAATTATTTGTGTCAATGAATTTATTCGTAGCATATACTCTTATTCCATTCGATTTTATATAAAAAATGAAATAAGCTGACTAAGAAATATCACGCTTTCACATGAATTGCGTTCAAGTAAGCCATCCATAATTTTTTAAATATGATGTTTCGTAACAACATTAAGCCTAATAATAATTAAAGTAATTTCAGCATTTTGTTTATCAACAAAATATTTTTTTATCAAACTGTTAAATCTACAGTTTTTACAAGATTTTTTTTACAAAAGATAATTGCAATACATTTTCTCATGTTGCGGCAGTTTCAATTTAAGCGAGTTCTAAAAAGTTTTACTTATTTTCCCTCATTAACGAAGTATTTTTGAAGATGTTGACTTAAGTAATGGATTTTTTTTTTGTTTTCTATCTTATTATAGTTTCTATTTTTTCTTTCGAAAAAAACTCACTAAGCCATTGTGATATTTTGTTAATTTATGTAGTCTGTAAGCTTCGAAAATTGCTTCAAGTTTCCAATGATGTGGTTTACTTTAATAAAAATACCATATATTTTATAAACTGTGTTTACGTTAATTACATGAGATACTGTTGCAATTTCTATTTTCTATAATTGGAATTTTTTTGCATTCCTAATTCCTTGTTTCTACGTTAAATTACGTACATTTTTTAAAGGCAGCATTATTTTAATCCGCGCTGATTGAACATGTAAAAAGATAAAGAATAAGGCTGAATATACAACAAGATAAAAATCAATATAAACAATTTAATTGGTGTGCGCAAATGGAGCATCATCCAGGAAAAAATTGCGAAGCACAAAATAAATAAAAATACTAAAAGAGGGAATTTTAGTTGTGGAAGAGTTAAAAATACAAAAATAATAGCAGACAACGATAAGAAGTAAGAAAACGGTGGATGAACTTCATCAGAGGCCTGTACTTATTCCAGTTTCCAGTCAGCCGCCCGATTCCTACTCCTTATCGTTGTCTGCTATTATTTTTGTATTTTTTACTCTTCCACAAATAAAATTCCCTCTTTTAGTATTTTTATTTATTTAATCGTGAGGACGCGCGTTCCTTACACTTAGTCGAAGACTCGCGTAGAGCCATGGGCCGTGTTTTTTCAACAAAACGCCCAGAAAATTACATTTACTTTAATAGGAAACATTTGTTGTGCTAGTGTAAAGATAATAAATATTAAACAAATTATTTTCGTGTAAAACTCTTCTGAGGAGTTCATTAAATGAAGATCAATGAATGCTTGTACTCCCAAGGTATTTATGAAAAGATTGGCTTTCCCGCTCAAAATTACCTAAATTCGACTGGATATATGTATTAATGCATTTCTGTGTCATTATTAAACATTTCCAAGAATTTTGAGCCGATGAAACAAATTTTGCTTCACCAAAATTTTCGGGAGTTTCATGACGGTGTTGTGTGTCGAAGTTCTCATACTTTTGCGAAGTACTTTTTTGCACCATTTGTTAATTAAAGCTATCTTATCGTTTACTGCACGGTTTTTCAGCTCCTGTCTTCTTCTAAATTCAGAAATATCCGATTCACAGTCTAATTCCTTTTCAGAATTCCACTTATGACTTCTAACTAGTTAAACATAAATAATTTCTTTTTCTTCATTAATCGATTCTGTATTAGTTGATGTTTTAGCTAAAACCTTTGTCAATTTTTCCATTTTATATTTGTTGTTTGAATAGCAATAATGTCACGATATATTTGTTCTGTTTAGAAATCTTAAATAGATACGCGAGCGCGCGCATTGAGCTTAAGAGGGCCGACCTTCTGTTTTCTGAGATAACAAATGAGAGGAAATTCTTGAAATACCTGTGGTCAACAAGTCAATTACCTTGAATGCAACTACTGTGAATCTGGAAGTTTTTATTACGGTCCATTTTCAGTAATAAATTATTGGAAATTCCGGGCCTCGCAGGCCCGACGCGCGTCCTCCCTGGTTAATCAATATTATTTTAGAATACCACATTAATTTAAATATTTTGCTCTACCCTATTGCTATCAGTATATTTTGCTATAAGGAAGCTCTACCATCCAGATTGTATCGTGTGCTGAAATTAGAAAGCACTGTGAGTCTGCGTATTTTGTAATATGTTTTATATAAAAAAATATTTATACATACGCTTCGAGACCTTGTATGTTTTAATTTTAAGATTTTCTCTTATAAATACATATAATATTTCTATCCAAGAAAAGTAATCGTGGTCATTTTGAGGTTTAAATATTAATAATTATCTTTAAAAATTAAATTACTGTTACTCTTTTCCTTCAGAAATTATCTATATTATCTTTTAAGTCAAGAGAGTTCTTTGCAAATAGTAAGGCAAAAATAAATTATTCTTTTCCTGAAAATTTAGAAAATAAATTTAAGAGGTTTCTATAATATTTCAGCTGATTCGACTTTTATGAGTACTAAAAATAAAAAGCTCATTTCAGGTATTTTCTTTTAAGATTTTTATATTTATGTTAAAATAAAATCTTTAAATATTGTAGTTTGGTAAAACAATATCCTAAAATTTTTTCATGTAATTATTTTTTCATATCTAAGAGTTGAAAGTTTTTAAATGTATTTATTCAACATATAACTAGTACAATATATTCAGCAGTTTTGGTGGTATACACTGATTGTCTATCAAAAATATGCAATACATTATTTCTAATATAATATCCCAGATCTCTCGGTAACGCTCTGATGTCACCAACAATAAAATTCGTGCCATAGCACTGCGAGACGTTAAACAGCATTATTTCATTGTTAGAGCAAATAAATTTCAGTAATTTTAAATTTTAAAAGTAATTGTCGTTCTAATTTTAAATTTAATAGCTCTAAAATAGTGAAATAAAATTTACTATCTATTGATATAAAATTTATCTTGTTATGATCAATAGTTCCTGAGAAATTTTAAATTATAATAATCATATATTTCAAATTAATTTCCGTTTTTTAAAAGAAAGTAGTAAATCACGACAGTGGTATATCATAGGCGTGATATAGTGTGGACGCGATGATGCATCTGATTATTTATTGCAATCGTGATGGTATAATTTGATAATATTTTTTGGCAACGTTTTATAAGCAGAGAAGTGCTTTGTTTTGATTAGACATCTGAAGTGCAAGGAAAATTGTTAAACAACGAAAAATATTTCACACGGAATGTTGTTCACCATTTATTTGTTTTCAATTAATGTTAAACATTTCTCTCGCATCTAGTAGTTATATAATGAATCCTGTCAATACACATATCAACAAGGGCGTAATCTGAGAAATTGGGTATATATTTCATGGAAAAATCCTCTCATTTTTGGTTTACACGTATTGAAAGAATACAAAAAAAATAGATTTTAAAATATAATAAACTATAAGCGAGAAGATAATGTTATTAATTCTTCATAAATCTCATTAAAACGTGTGTTTATAAAAGTATGCTTAGATTTGAGACATCTGTTAGATGAAACTGTGATCTTTATTTAATTTATTGAATTGCAACTCGATAAGGCAATCCCACATACCTTTAAAGAAAGTAATACTTCTTGCATGAAATTATCTGAAATTGATAACTGATTTATTTGAATATTTCTGCGAATGTACGTTTTTTTTAAGATTTGCTTTGCTTTTTGAAATACATCTAAGGTTCTATTTTTTCATATCTATCAATAAAAAGTTTTGAATTGAGAGTTCTTTACTAAACCAAGGGAGTTTCTTTGGACATTGCATAGGACAGATACTTAAAGAAAAGTTTCAAAGAATACTTCGAATTGTTTTCGTTGTATCCATATAAGTGAAAATTTAAGCTTCATTATCTCAAGTGAAGTGCCTTTTCATTACTTGAAAAGTAAGTAAGGAACGCTAATTCTCTCCCATTGCACATCTCATGGTTGTAGGAACTAAACCAAATAACACTTTATGGAGAATAAAAAGACTATTTGATGAAAAAAAGACCTTAATCTTAAACATAAATCTTATTTCCTGCTGTTGGCCTTTGACAGAACACTTAAAAATTTACAGAAGGAGGGAAATATATACGCCTTTAAACAACCATAATATATTTTCGACCTCCAATTACATATGCCGAAGAGTGTCTGTGTGCACTATTACCAAATAAAAAATACAGAAATAGTATACACTATTAATAGAATTACAAAAGCTGGCATTACATAAACTAGTATTCAGAATTGCAGAAATACAGAAAATAGAATTCAGAAATACAGAAACTAAAATTCAGAATCTCAGAAATACAGAAACTAGAATTCAGAAATGCAGAAATTAGAATTAATAATTGGAGAAATACAGAAACTAGAATTTCCAGAATTACAAAAATAGTGTCTGCGTACATTACCTAATGGCTAACTTTTTTTATTGAAAATAAAATTCCCATTTGATTGAAAATATTTCAATCTTAAGCCGAAATCAAATGTCCTGCCTTTGGCCTTTCATCGAACACGAAAACATTTGCAGAAGGAGAGAAATCTATGCACCTTTCAACAACAATCATATTTTTTCGACCTCCAGTGCATATGCCGAATAGTGTCTGTGTGCACTATTACCAAATACAAAATACAGAAATAGTATGCACTATTTCTATAATTATAAAAGCTGGAATTACAGAAACTAGAATTCAGAATTGCAAAAATACAGAAACTCGAATACAGAATTTCAGAAATATAGAAACTAGAATTCAGAATTTCAGAAATACAGAAACCAGAATTCAGAATTGCAGAAATAGAGAAACTAGAATTTCTAGAATTACAGAAATAGTGTCTGCGTACATTACTTAATGGCTACCTTGTTTTATTGAAAATAAAATGTCCATTTGATCGAAAATATTTCAATCTCAAGCCGAAATCAAATTTCCTGCCTTTGGCCTTTGACAGATCACTAAAACATTTGCAGAAGGAGAGAAATCTATGCACCTTTCAACAACAATGATATTTTTTCGACCTCCCATTACATATGCCGAATATGAGAAAGAGGCTTCCTTTTTTCCCGCGTGAAGAATGGTTCTCGTGCTCTGGGTGCACATTGAGAGTCTTGTCGCTCCAGGCGTTCCCTGTCTGGATTATGGGCATCACTTGTCCGCTACTCGATTAGTTCCGAAAGAGATTTATTAACTCTTCTCATGGCCGTCGATATTCTTTGGCTGCTTCCCATACGCCCGCCCTCTTGTCTTACAGATCATAAGCTTCGGGAAAGAGGAGAAGAATTGTTTTCCGGCGTGCCTCCGACCAGAGGATTTCCGCTGGTTCTCTACTTATTTTGGCTCCTTTTGATATGCTTGACTACTGCAACATCTACCTGATAGAAAAGGGTCTTTATTCTGACACGTCTGTAGGATGATTATCCTATGTAAAGAAATTGATTTTCAAAATAACATTGAAATTTTTATTGTTCTAATGTTAAAAAAATCTTTTGAACTTCAAGTACAACTCTAAAGTTAATTTTTGAAGATCAGAGCATGAATAATATTCATTGTGTTCATTAGTTAATATCGGTAAAAGGAAATTATAGAAGGAATGACCCTAAATTTTTACTTTGACGATTTTAGAATGACTTTGAAAAATATCCCGGTATTTTTTAGTGAAGCCAGTTATTAATCAAATATGGAAAAATTTAAAAAAATTATCAAGTACCAAAATAATATGTATGCTGGTAAGTTTAAATAAAAGCGTTTAAATAACTAACTCTGTCGAGCTTCATCGAAGTGGTTTGTAAAAGTTGAAAAACTTTTAGGATGAAATTTCAAGGAGTAAAATAAGTAAATGTTGTTCTGCTTCCTAGTAAATATTGGGCAATGAATTTTACAAAGTAGATATAAAGTTTTGTACAATTTCGGTTAAGGTTTTAAATAGGAAAATTCTAGACACCTTAAATAATTGCATCTGCTTACACTATTACCAAAGGACAAAACATCCAAATATTAATAATGAATTAAAATTTAACCATTGCTGTACTACTGTGCCTGTATAAGTTAGATCAAAACTTAAGAGACAGTATTACTATTTTCGGGCAGTTATAAATTATTACGACAGAGACTATTCAAATCATATTCTAACAGTGAAATTCTTTGAACTACAAATAATTTATATTATGTGTTTAGTTCCTTTTATATTTTAAAGATATAATGGATTAGCTTATAACTCGATTTAGAATCTAATGCAGCAAACTTTTCTTACCTTCTGTTAATTTCATTAGAGAAAAAAAGTTTTACATTAGAAATAATCAAGTAAATTATGTATATTTGTCATGATAAATAAATGAATAAAATTTGAATACTTTTGAAAGTTCTGACAAAAGAACCCTTAGAAACCACTCAATATCACACAAGGCTGACAAAAGTGAAAAGAAAAAAATGTGTAAACTCCGTTTACTTTACCCTAATACAAGACTTTAATTAAAACAAAGAAGCAAACAGAACGAAAATATTTGTAGCGAAAAAACACCTTCATGAGAAGTGTTCGCTGTTCAAAAGGAATTTTCTTTCTAGTTAGATAAACGAAAACTCATCTTTTTGATGTGATAAGGAAAAAAATTTTCAATGATAACTAAGCAATGTTGAAATCCTTAATACAATGAAACAACGTTAACGGAAACCCGGGTTATCCGAAATGACTCTAAAAACGCAAATACAAAAAACTCATACTGTACTACAGGAAAATAAACACGAAGGCTGTATTTTTTTCCTCCATATCCCCACTTTTTTCTTTTAAGCCACCCCAAGAAGTTACTTATTAATTTTGGAATGCGAAAATCAAAATTAAGTGATATTAACAATATTAATTACGATGTTATTGGTTACCTGTGCCTGTCAAGCTCATTCTGCCCGAACTGGCCGGTGTGAATACGGAGCGTTAACTTTCAAAAAGAAAATAAGTGGGAGAGTTTTGAAATCAAAACATTTTAGAATTACATACTGCAATTAGGCACAAATTAGTAATAGAGGTCCACGGTTTAACCGAAAAGATGGTTTTCCGAAATGGCTTTCCCCTCCTTTAGTTCGATTGACAAGGGTTGTTGATTATTTAGTCTTAACATTTTATTTAAATCATATTCACTGTAATGAAGCAATAAAATTTTTTTAGACCCTGTAATAATAATCAAGTGTCCCATTCATTCGTAAATTATTTCTTTTCTTACCAATATTCAAGTGCTGTCCCATAAACACAATATTAAAAATTTATATTTAAAGAGAAATATAAAATTCAATTTTTATGCAACTGTAAATGCATCGACCTGACAAAAATTTATCTTTATTGACCATTTTTTATACAATCACAGGAAAGAAACTCTTATGGATATTAAAATTCATGGATTAATTGTAATTCTTACTTTTTAGAATATTAAGTTTCTTAAAAAAATGTATACATAATTAGACTGCTTTTCTTAAAGAGGCACATGGCAATAATCTAATAATTTATGAGTAAGGATTAATTTATCATTGTTGCACGTGGGGCAGATGTCTGGGACAAGGAAATAATGTTCCTTGATTCAAAGCGCAAATTTCTTGGGTCTTACTTTTTGTTACGCTTACATTTCTTTTCGTTTTAATGCTTTGATTTTAAGGCTTTTCGTTGTTATTTCAGAATATTTTCCTCTCCTTTTAAGAAGATAAATTCCTCTAACTCTTGAATGTGCCAGTTTAAATTTTTAAAAACTAGTATATAAAAGTGATTTTATTTTTTAATTAAATTATTTCATTGCTTTTCACATCAGACTACATGTAACAACAAATTCCTCAGAATAAGATTACAAAGGGAAGGGAAAGGAAACTCTGTAAAAATGAGCTGAAATTAATTGAACGTAAACTAAGTTTAAAAGATTTATGTCTCAATCGGTAACGGGCAAGTTATTTTCACAACAGCATTAAAACTGGAATTAAAGTATTGAAGCTATATAGCATTACAAAGGCTTTACTACTTAAATACGAATTTAGTGTCTAGACTGTAAATGATATAAAGAGAAAGCCAAGTTCTTTTGAATTAATACTCAAAAACCAACAAAAATCGCTTTGCTGTACTTAAAATAATTAGAATATAAATATAAATAAAAAAATGAAGCGATGAATATTTTGTTTTATTGTAATCGTAGAAGAACATTGTTAGAAATTATTTTTATATATTTCTATTATCAAAGGGGAAGACGGTAAACAAATTAATTAATTAAATAACAAAAGTGGTATGAACTTTGAAATTGCTTTTAATTCGATACTAATTAAAAATATTATTTAAGTTGTGAAAAAGAATTGCTCCGAAATCATCAGCTTCAAACAACTAAACTTTAAATTTAACAATGCTTAAAACAATTAATACATATTAGTATATCATAATTTTAATTAGTGTAGCACATAAGTACTTGAAACATGTAAGAATCGATTATGAAATTTCAGATTTTTTTCTTAGAGTTATCTATTTAGCATGCATAGGAACATGATATATCGCTTCGATTCTATCGCGGAGAAATGTTTTGGAATGGAAACTATATGTTTCCCTACTTTTTTCTACTTCAACTATTTTCTGAAAAAAAATAATTCAACTTCAAAACAAGGTTGTATTCTATCCGATACTTCTGAACTATTTCCATGGTTGAGAGAATATACTGTTGGATGGAAAACAACATTACCTAACGGCTGTTTTCTACAAAAAAATATTTTTCAAAATTGTTTTGGAACTTTCTGTTCAATACAATTATATTTTTTGAAGTTTGAATAATAAATACTTTGTTATATCCATCAATAACATCACATTCTTCACACTTTTGACTGGCTAATAAAGAGTCGGAGCTTTTAGATATTCTTATTTAAGATTTCTTTAACACCAAATACCATCATTTAATCTTATTGATTCAGAATAATTATAAATTCCTTTTCGAAACTAAATATCATACTTAATAATTTTATGATCTAATGCGAGATTGAATTTTTTCTAGAAATAGCATATTTTAACTAAAGATAAACTATTTGCAGATAAATCAAAATCAAGTTTAAGTCCTTGTGAATTTTAAAATTACTCGAATGAATGGGTGTTATTCGTTTAATGTTGACTACAGTTAAAATTAAAAATTGTAGCTAACGTAATATTTTCAATTTGAATTCTTCAAAACATACTCTATAACTCAATTTAGAATTAAGAAAAACATTATAATTAACAAACGCTCAATTTTAAAATACTGCAAAAAATGTCGAAGTGGCAACCAACAGCAGAAAACAGAAAAAATCATATATTTGTATTATATGCACAAAAAACATATTTATTTTAAGAGAGTCAAGAGATTTGTTGGCGAAGGGAGCAGTTGTCCCCAATTGAAAAAATATTTTTTTCACTTATAGCTGCCTAAACTACTAATTATAAAAAGGCAAAAGTGTCCGGGAAAACTAGCTAATTTTTTAACTAAACTTTTAAATTTGGTTGCTACCCCTTATATTCAGGGGTACTTTTAGGTGTGTATAAATTTTTTGTCCCCCTCCCATTTTTACCACCCAATTATTACTACTGTGCACAAATACATGTTCTTTCAAGATATAAAGACATACACATTTTTTAAATATTTTATTTTTACCTATTATTGCGTGATATGATTTAAGTCAAGATTGTAAATGCTGTTGGATCCTCAGCTAACGGCGCCTTATTTGGATTTGTTAACAACACTTTAATCATTAATAATTAATTTATAATCTTTAATCTTATTCGCATATTCCATTACTAATTAATTTCCGCGTAGATCACTATCGATTATCTAAGTTAAACAATTTCTATTTTCTCATTATCAAGTGGTTATATTTTTAATATGTCATAAAAATCCGCATGGTTTTTAAAATAATACATATTAATTTCATGACGGATTGGAAATAATGTACATTCATTTTATTAAATAAATACAATGTTGCTGTATGTGCTTTCTTCATTATCATTTAAACACCATTAATGCACTACACGCACAAGGAATATTTTCATACCTATTCAATATTAAAATATAAATGCAATGTCGAACAAACTGGATTAGTTTGATATAAGGACTTTTCGGCAATCCCCCCCTTTCCATAAAATAGGAGTGCAAATCTGTTAAAATAACTAACAGAACATAATATTGACTGTCATAAACACTTTATTCATTAGAGCTTTATCCTCAAATCTCTGAGGAAGGAACTTAGATACACCAAGTAGTCAACTTTAATTACTTACTTACCATGCCTGTTTTCTTCACATTTTTCCCTCAGTAAAACATATGGCACAACAATATGTCCTTGAAAAGGAACATGTAGCATCGTACAAACCAGCTATCTATAAATAGCAGTGGCAGTTGTTGTAACTAGAGCTCAGGAATGTCGCCTGGTGGCGCTGCGCGCTGTTCCAGGTTACTACATTATACTGTAACTCTCGTTCTGATGGCTTCTTGTATTTTATACTGTATTTGTCTTGTGGTTAGTGCGTTATGTGTTGATCTTCTATGTTTACACCAATAAATTTTATGTGGCTTACGATTGGAGCATGTCTAACATGTTGCCTACGAGTACTTTACTGACAAGTAAGCGAACCAAATGAAATTAATACGAATTGTGTATTTGCGAAGTTTGAATAGCAGTATCATTCCATATCAGAATTGCCCGGCATGGTGCCTATCCAGCACAACAATATTTGTGAAAAAAATATCATAAATTCACCAATCACTTGTTCTTCCTATGATACTTATCTTATTGTGGAAGATTCCCTTTTAACTGCTCTGTTATGTACAAAAATAGAATAGAAGTTCATGGACAACAAAATATAATATGACTATAAGATCACTTGATATGCAAGGAGAAATAAAAACATCCTCTGAAATTTATCTTGTCTATGTTGTCTGAATTTTTTGTTATGCAATCAATAATTTTAGGAGAGGATGATGATTTCCAAGTTAGATTATTCTTTGCCTATGGGACTCGTTTAACGCGCTTAACGGTATATCCTATTTGGACACAAGTTTAATATATTCTGAATTTCTTGCTATATTTCTTTTTCGTTTATGAATTATTCTGTTAAGTAGAAAGACTATACCTAATAAGTAATATAATACCATGCCACCAACAGTGAAGTTTGTTCTTTTCAGCGAAAAATGAATTTCAAACATATTCCTTTTTGAATTCTTTTATTAAATTTTCTTCAATACCTTTACCAAACTATTCCTAATTTTATATACAAATTTCATCTAATAGAATTAATGTACACAAAAAATAATTCCAAAATCTTGTCATACATGAAAAAATGCAAATGACAATATTTTTATGTTCTGCTTGTCATACAGCTTTATGTCACTCAGCCTTTTATTGGCCTTATATTTCTATTCAAAATCCTGTCGATATAATATTTCAAACCATGCAATTTTCTAAAATTGCCCCACTAGGTGGCAGTAGTCATCAATCCATACCATAGACCAGCAATATGACTCAATTGTATTTTTGTTCAAAAAATATTCAGAATTCCAAAAGTATAGATTCAACAAACATTTCAACAAAAATTCGGTGTCCTAACAAATATTCCCAAAGGATTTTTGTTTCTCTTCACATATCTCAATACATATATTGCAACCCTATCCATCTCCTTAGTTCCAAAAAAATAATATATATTCGTTTCCACGTTTTCCGGTTTTGCAAAGCAAAGAACTCTTCAAACATCTATTTAACTCCCCTTTGTGCATTCTAGATCAGTTAAATATCGTTCTCAAACTGCTCTCTAAAACTCAATTTTATGTTTCCAACCTTAAATCAACGGCCATCTTATTTTTCAAAGTGTTGCTAAAACCAACCAGCAGTAACATTTGTTTCCAATTCGGCAGCAGTTACCCTATGCTATTTTAAATCGGTATTTCTTAACAGTTTATGGGGAGTGCTTTGAAATTCTTCAACCGAGATAAAAAGTACACAACTAAAAACTATAATCTAGTGAAAAAAAAGTTAAAGCAATCCCGGTCTTATGAGAGAAGGAAAAGATAAATCAATATCAGATTGTAGGAGAGTCTGCGTGCCATTGATTTTCGTACATTTCCAGCAATCATTTGAAGGGCTTCATTCAAGGGACTGCTGCAAACCCATCCGTGCGCGTAACAATTACGACATCTTACAACAACGCATTTAAGAAAAATTCAGGGGTTTCATAGGATATCGATAACTGGCAATTTTTTTTGAATACCCTCCGAGACTTGGGGGAGGGTGAAATGTAGGAGAAATGGGGTTTGATGCTTGCACACATTTATGCTTTCAAAACTTTAGGAAAAGAACTCATATATCATGTTCTACTTCAATTCCAAAGGCCTTCCCCTATCATCTAATATGCTCCCCTAAATGCACACTTCTCGTATTAGCTGGGAGGGTGGAAGTTACAAGATATTTACAGGCCATTTGATGTACGAAAAATAAATATAGCTCCACTGCAAATGTTTAAAAATATTTGCGTCCGTGCATCTATATTTTATATTAAATTTTAGGAATTTCTACTCTACTCTGTATTATTTATCTTCTCACTTTTTGTATATTTTATTCTTATATTCATTGCGAAACTGATTTTAATTAATAATTTTATTAAAATATAATTATTTTCTAATAATTCAACAAGCATGAAAAAAACAATTCCATTTTCGTATATAAAATCTTTCAGTAATTACTGCACAAACTAATAAAATTTTTTAAACCAATCAGTAAATATCGTTAAGAACAAGAAATTATTACTAATACAAGAATTATAATCTTAAGAGTATTTTTCGTTGATTGTAAAGCTTCTTAGATAGATTATATTATTCCTATAAACAAATAATAGATAAAACTTCAACACGAAAAATTTTTAGACAGCATTTCTTTTTTATTTTGGTTAATTTTTTCGTAAAATTCCATCAACAAATCTCTACTTTAAAACGTTTTCAATATTAAAATCTACAATATTTCTTTATTTGTAAAAATATTAGAAAACATTTTTCAGTTCAAGGATATACATTAACTGGGGAATGAAAACACACAGGAAGCTTAATAGTAGTACAAACCATTTCTGTTATGTGCTTCTGAACTCCCTTGGCGTCTGTATCGATGTAACAGGTTGAGAACAGCTTGTTGTATTTGTAGTACAACTTCTGTTGTACAACAAACATTTCATTGTGTATTTTTGCAGTAAGTTCATTTTTGTGTATCTTCCATATATATTACAAACATTGTCCTTTATTAATGTTAAAAGTCATCACTGGGTATCTTTATCTCAATAAAAGTCTTTACTAAAGATCTTAGAATATTTTCATTGGAAACAATAAAAATGGAAAATTTATATATGTCTGATTATAACTTTGAAACGAAAATTAAAAATGTTTTTTATGCATAAGTACAACAAACGTAGTAATATAAAAATATATTTTATTTAGAAATTAGGTCCATAAAATAGAATAATTAAAATAATTTAAAGTAAGAAAGCATTAATCGTTATTATATGCTCGATAACGTAGTATTAGATATTCAGCCCAAACATTTGATCTTAATTCACAAATTATACCTCCTGAGGTGATTTGCTTTAAGAATAAAATGTGTATAAATTTTAAGCAAATTTAAAAACAAATCAGCTTATAATATTTAATTTTCATTATTTCTACGCTTTAGACTGTTTAGGAACATTAAATCATTTTTTTCAAAGTGCATAAAAAATGTAAAAGAAAACCTTAAATTTTTATAAAATAAATAATTTTAGATCCCATTATTTTTTTTTCTGCAACGTACAAGTATTCGAAGCCTTAAAAATTCTCCTCCTTTCCTGAGTAGCATTACAAATGTTCAGAAAATACCATATCAAATACTAAATTCTCTTACCGTTACCGCCTTTTTTTGAATCTTTTCACATCAGTAACTATTACATCCAGAAGTTATTCTTCCTTTTCTTTCGAATACTAAATTTTTTTCCATAGTCAAACACGCCCAATAGGAGTTGGAATCAGAGATCACATGGAGCATGTGTCAATCCGAAATCCAAATTGAATATCCAACATTGAAGTTCTACCAAGCATGCATATCAAACACTAGCCATACATACAGGACAGATGCTTGTATTACGTCTTTTCGATATTCAGCATGCGTCATTTTCCTCCGGAATGCGATCAACCAAACTTGCATGAGGAAAAATTCCTGGGGCAAGCGCACCCCAGTGAAGAAAAATCTTTTCATCCAAATCTAATACCTCATTTTTCAGCAAGCCTCCATATTTTACTTTGCTTTTTTTCCGCCTTCCGCTGCATTTGACGGCGGTGATTGACCGAGAGGTATTATGACCCTTTTTTCTACAGCGGAGGGTCTTTTTTGTAAAATTTCGATTGGTTATATTGTCGGGGGAACGCACCGAGGGGGAGGAAGGACAGTAAAAAAACATTGCATCTTCTTATAATACAATGTACCATGCACGACTAGCCAACTAAGTTGGATAAATCTTCTTTTGATCATTAATGTAAAGTAAAAACAAAGAGATACTTGAATTATTTCATTTTTAAACGTTTAGGAAATCTCTATTTCTCGTAAATATTCCAGCAAACAAAAATGAAAAATTTAAGACAACTTTATTCATTTCAAGAGATTTTGACGGACATGCTGATGAAAAAACATAAAACGTCTTAAGGTATCCGACTGTGTTCGGAAACATTTTTTTGAAAAATAAGTTGTATATATTTTTTAATGTTATATTTCAACTGAATATGTTTTAAAACTATGAAAATATTGTAAAATTAGGCTTTCAAAATAATATTTTTTTTAAAAAAATTGAGAAATTTGCAGAAAAATGACTAAAATATTTGTCTTACGCTAACAGCCATAGACAAAATCATATTCTAAATATACATAAATCCTTGTATGAATACATTTTTATGACAGTTATCTGTGTTATGCTCTAAAATATTTCTTGTACTTCAAAATAGTTTTGAGATATAGCTGAACATAGTTACTAAACTGGTAATTTTTCATAAAATATGCTTTTCGTTTATATTTACGCACTTAACAATAATATTTGATTTTAAAATTGACCTTAGTTCTTAGAGGAAAACATCAAGCATATTACAGAAAACAGTCTCGGCAAATTTCATATCAATACTTGAATAACGTTTTGAGAAATCATTGTTACGGCCGACATTTTTTCTCAAAAATATCATATCACAGAAAACGCATTTAAAGTTTTCATGCAACATAAAATAATGCTTACAGTTCGGTTATAAAACAACTGTGACTCCATTTGTAATTCACGTAGAGTAAAAATTGAGACAGTTTTAGAAAGCTGATTAAACGGGCTACAAAATTAAATCATAAAATTTTTTTTTGATAATTTCATCAAAAACGACGATTTTAAACCAGTCGGATACATTAACTCTTTATACCCGAGGCGACTTTTTTCCTCTAGCTCCTTTAAAACCGGGACTTTTTGAGAGGAAGCGACATGAATTGAACTCTCCCAACATAGGTGGTCATTTACCCCAACCCTTGACTGTGGTCGGCAGGGATAATTATATCCCCTACCGAGTTTATCTATTAAGCAATCTCAGAACCCCACCTCCCCTCAAAAGAAACTAACCGCCTCAGACCGGCTTTTTTCACTGTTAAGGGGGAATTTTTAGACCCAACGGGACCGCCTCGCTCGATCTGAGATGGTTAAATTTCTTCTACACTGTAAAAAATATCCGTTTTTCTCCCGGACGTTTTCCGTATATTTGGCGGTTTAAAGCTGTTTTGTTGACAAAACGGTTTTTCACCGTTTTCCGCTCCAGCCATAAACGGTTTAAAACCGTCAGTTGAAATTCTATTTTTCGCCATACGGTATTGCTTTCCGTATGATAACTTTCCCTTTTCTTAAATGTAATTTTATTGCATTCATTTCATGTTTTTAATAGGATTCCATCTCCGCTATTGTTTACACATGTTGCAGTAACCTGTTGTCACTCATGAAAGCTAACCTTAAAACACGTGTTCTGGCAATAATTGATTTTTACACCACTAGGCGGCGCCACTAGAGCTATAGTGACTTTAAAACTCAAATAGATTATTTTTACTTCATTTTATGAAGTCTCCGGTGGTCTAGTGGTTAGAGCGACTGCTTTTTATTTCTATGAACGCGGTTTCGATCCCCGGCTCGGAGGAGTTAGAATTTTTGTCACCATCTTGCATCGAAATCGTCCAAGTAAGTTCAATTAAGAATTATATTAATTAAACTAATTGAAATTAATAATTAAGCCTTGATTAATTAATATTCCTAACTGATAATACACATCCGCACATTTCAACTCGAACAGAAGGAGAAAACAACTCAACTCAGTCGGTGACGTCACTTACTTCGATGACTTAATTTTTACGGAGAAAACTTAATTTCATACGGTAAAAAACCGTTGTGACTACGGATTTACTTCGTAACTTTTACGGGAAAAACTTGTTCCTGTATGGTAAAAAACCGTTGTGCCTACGGATTTACTTCGTAACTTTTATGGTTTTGCACAACCAACCCAGCTGCCAGTTTAAAACCGTAAATTTTACGGGATTTTTTTTACAGTGTATAATGAATCTTTATAGATATAGATTTCAATTAATTCACTAGGTCTAATATTTTTATTCCTTTAATTTCGATTTGGCGAAATATAAATTATGTCATTCTTTGCTGAAATCACTAATAAAATTCATCTTTGTTGCTTTCCAAAATTTCACAATACATAAGCTTCATGAAAACGTTTTTGAATAAAAGCTTAATTGCGAGGTAAGTTATGAAGCAATTTCCTATCAAATTTTACCAGAAGATGAAGGATATGACGTCGCTGTGTAGCAAAAGGCAAATTCTAGGTTAATGTCTGAACATACGTGCAGTGATGTGATCGAGACGTAAAAGTGAAATGACTCGGTAGTAGCGAATTTTATTCAATAAACGTTTAGAAATTTTAGCCGTTTTTGCTCACTTAAACCACGCAATTCATAACTTTTCTTATGAGTACTATCATGGCATTTGTTAACGAATGTCGAATAGCGAACGCATTGCAGTATTCACACTCAGGTGGAAACTTTGCTTTGAGAAATTTCGTGTGTGATCACCTATAGTAAAACTTTTTTTTATTCTGAATGTTTTGATGGTGCTTTTTTTTGGCAATATTTGTAATTCTGAAGCTGCCATAAATTTTTAAAGTTTCACGACGTGCTAAATAATGCCTTTACGTTTCAAATACGTATATATTATGCAATTTTTGTGATTTTTTCCTCATTGATATTGTTTTCAGAAGTAATTCTCAAAGAAATTAATGCCCACCCAATAACAGAGTTTTTAAAGTTCATTCTAGAAAAATTCAAATGCTTTAGAAATCCAGTTATCCAAACAAATTGATATAAAACGTACCACGTTTTGTCAAACGGCCGTTTTCCATTGGCACTTTCAGTATGTCGTTGAAGTGTTAGTCCATTTAGTGTTAAAATGCCGTTAGATCACATTTGAGGTATAAACAGGTACTATGGTTATTCAAAATAAACTTACATAAAGAGCCATTTGAGCACTATACATCTATTGTTAAATAAAGTATTTACTCAACTGATTGCTATTATTCGGAATTATTGAAATATAAAACTAAATATTATAAAATAAAAATATTTTCCCTAATAAAATCATAGAATAAGTTAATTAAAACACAATTAAACTTATATAAAGAAAGTGGAAAATAAATCTAGGACTAATTCATTTAATTTTCTAGAATTACTTACTTCGAATACATAAATTTAAAACACATTTTTAAAAAATAACAGTTACCGCTAAGGTTTTAACTTTCCTATTAGAATTAAAATTCTAAAAATATTCATTCATTCTAATTCATTTCTAAAAATATTCTAGTTATTTTTAACAAGTGTGTTGATTAATTTAAACCCTAGATCCTTTCAAGAAGAATTTGGATTGTATAACGATGTTTGCCTTGGCACAATATCCTTCGAGCGGTGGCTTTAATTGCTTCCCTTGATAAGCAAGAATTTTGCGTTAATTTAAAGTAGGACATCTCTGATTAATTAATATCCTTTAAAATTAATGGTTCCACCAGAATATAAGGTGCTCCACATTTTCTAGTTTGCTTAAGTTCTTTCTTTACTTGATCATTACTACCAGTTTTAGCTTCTTTTTTCAACTGAACAAGCTTGTTGAAATTGGGGCACTTAATTTTTTTTCACCCCGTAGTTTCTTGTCAATCTGGTGTTGCCTGGAGGAATATCGTTAAAACTCTCGTTAACTATGCTGCATATTTCATTTTATAATTTTGGAAAGCTTCTTTTATTTTGAAACAATCGATTATTAAATACTTTGGTTTTAATTAGGTGAGAAACTGTGTTTTAAATAAAATTCATTTATGGACAGCATGAGGAAAACACAAAATTATCAAAATATCATTTAAATTTGATTTTTTTATGTGTAATTAAAATAATGCTTAATACAAACCTGCAATTTTCGACAAAGTCTTGCCACTTTTACACCGATGAATGCTTTAATTCTTTTCAACTGTATTTCATCTTATTTCCGCCCAAAAATTATCCTGTATTATATAAAATATTCATAAAATGCAAGACATTGCATTGTGACTCGCTTATGGTAAATAAATATCCTATATGATAAAAATCTGATAGAAAGCAAGACATTTTACTGTGAATTGTTTATGGTAAAAAAATTCTATATGATTGATATTTTAATCTTCGAACAGTAATATTGAATTTAGTGAAAGTAGAATATCTTGTATATCCATGTATACTATAAATTAAATACATTATATAAATTACATTTCGACAATATCCATTCGAAGATTCAAGTTTAAAAAATATCAGTTTGTGCTAAAATACTCATCATTCAGATTCTTATAGAGTGCAACCGAAATTCACCTACCTGGAATGACGATATCCTTATGGATCTTAACGGTATTTAACTGGATTTTTTACACAGGGTGCCCACTAAAGATACTTTTCTTATGAGTACTATCATGTCATTTGTTAACGAATGTAAAATAGCGAACACATTGCAATATTCACACTCAGGTGGAAGCTCTGCTTTGAGAAATTTCATGTGCTTATAGCGATCACTTATAGTAAAACTTTTTTCTATTCTGAATGTTTTGATGGTGCTGTTTTTCGTAATATTTGTAGTTCTGAAGCTGCCATAAATTGTAAAGTTTCACGACGTGCTAATTAATGCCTTTACGTTTCAAATACGTATATATGTTGTACGTATATATGATGCAATTTTTGTGATTTTGTCCTCATGGATATTGTCTTTAGAAATAATTCATTGCATTGTCACTCGCTTATGGTAAATAAATATCCTATATGATAAAAATCTGATAGAAAGCAAGACATTTTACTGTGAATTGTTTATTGTAAAAAAATTCTATATGATTGATATTTTAATCTTCGAACAGTAATATTGAATTTAGTAAAAGTAGAATATCTTGAATATCCATGTATACTATAAATTAAATACATTATATAAATTACATTTCGACAATATCCATTCGAAGATTCAAGTTTAAAAAATATCAGTTTGTGCTAAAATACTCATCATTCAGATTCTTATAGAGTGCAACCGAAATTCACCCAGCTTGAATGACGATATCCTTATGGATCTTAACGGTATTTAACTGGATTTTTTACACAGGATGTCCACTAAAGCTACTTATTCCCCCCCCCCCTTTAATTTCAGAACAACTGCAGTTATGGTCGCAAAAGTGGTGTCTAGGTATATAAAAGTGGATATACGCTACGCTATGAGACCACTTATATCGCCACATGGAGACAAACTGCGGAATTAGAGTTCCTATCTCCAAAAGGGTACAATGTACTGGGAACATGCGGGAAAATTTGCGATTTTTTAAGAAATCTTTATATCTTTCCAAATGTTCGCTCTATTTTCACGAAAATACATGCAAATATCGCGGACATCAAACAAAACCATTGATGAAAGTTGTAAATAGTTATAAATTTTCTGTGAAACGGGGTGAGAATTAAACCTTTTTCGGGACTGCGGTAGCCTAGTTGTTGATTCTCAATTTCGGGACTGGAAGGTTCCAGGTTCGAATCCCGATTCCAGTGAAGATCCGCCATGTATGGGGCCAGATACATGTTAAATCATACTTAGTGGTCAGACGTCCTGTAGTTGGCTGGTGTGAAAATTTCGGGACGAGTACTAGCTGAGGTGATGTCCTATTCATGTGACCATGAATAAAAATTACAAGATTCGTCCAAAAACAGACCTCGTGTTGCTTCAAATGGGACGTTAAAATATAACTCACTCATTGACTAAATTATTCTCTTATGAGTCAATTTCTGGCTCTTCCCCTAAATTCCCTCGTGACCTAATCTTCAATGTAAATTGTGAATTAGAGTCTCTACTTTACAGGGTCAAAGGCCAAAGAAAATTTATAGAGCCTTTCGAGAGAGTTTTGAAAAAAATTTCCAAATCCTAAACGGTTCAGATTGTTCTGACACCTATCTGTTTGTGCGCACAGTTGACATCCAATGATGAAGTCGAACACACTTAGTCATTAGAGTAAAAATGATAGAACGACTGGGAAACTGCATGCACAAATCTGTGACATGCATTCAGTAACGAAAGCATGCAATCGTATAAGTGAGTTTTACTAACATATTATGCAGATCAGGAGTTGGATTGCCGAGCCTGTTTAAAGGAATACGTGGCACGACGTTTCCTCTGTTGTCACCTCTATTTCATTCAAAGTGATACACTGTAAAAAAAATCCCGTAAAATTTACGGTTTTAAACTGGCAGTTGGGTTGGTTGTGCTAAACCGTAAAAGTTACGAAATAAATCCGTAGTCACAACGGTTTTTTACCGTATGAAATTAAGTTTTCTCCGTAAAAATTAAGCCATCGAAGAAAGTGACGTCATCGACTGAGTTGAGTTGTTTTTCTCCTTCTGATCGAGTTGAGTTGAAATATGCTGATGTGTATTATCAATTAGGAATATTAATTAATCAAGGCTTAATTATTAATTTCAATTAGTTTAATTAATATAATTTTTAATCGAACTTACTTGGACGATTTCGATGCAAGATGGTGACAAAACTTCTAACTCCTCCGAGCCGGGGATCGAAACCGTGTTCATAGAAATAAAAGGCAGTCGCTCTAACCACTAGACCACCGGAGACTTCAGAAAATGAAGTAAAAATAATCTATTTGAGTTTTGAAGTCACTATAGCTCTAGTGGCGCCACCTATTGGTGTAAAAATCAACTATTGCCAGAACACGTGTTTTAAGGTTAGCTTTCATGAGTGACAACAGGTTACTGCAACATGTGTAAACAATAGCGGAGATGGAACCCTATTAAAAACATGAAATGAATGCAATAAAATTACATTTAAGAAAAGGGAAAGTTATCGTACGGAAAGCAATACCGTATGACGAAAAATAGAATAGAACTGACAGTTTTAAACCGTTTATGGCTGGAGCGGAAAATGGTGAAAAACCGTTTTGTCAACAAAACAGCTTTAAACCGTCAAATATACGGAAAACGTCCGGGAAAAAAACGGATATTTTTTACAGTGTATAACTGCTAACCACCTTGAACAAGTTTTCTCCTAATGTCGTCTGCCATCTACCTCGGAAATCACAGAACGTTCCGCCCCTTTGAGTAATGCAGCTAGAGCCAGAGTCCCACTTTCACTTGTGCGTGCGTCATGCAGGCAATAACAACATACAATGTAACATTCATCGACAAGTTTTTTAAATTTATAATTACATTTCGAAACAAAAACTGATTGAACAGAAAAAGCATCTTATACATATACGGATATTTTTTCTCTGTTCGATTGTTTCTAAGCCGGGATACCAAACAAGGAAATGAAACACGCAACAGGCTTTTCTGATACAACGTAAATGAAAAACAAATTTTTCTTACTTTCCTTTCAGCATAGTCAGAAAGTAACATTCTGAATTTACAATATGTACAAATAATGTATTTTAGAATTATATACTCATGTTGTGAAATTACATGTAGCCTTTCATTTATATACGTTTACGTTTTTTAAAATTATCTTCAGTTGCTATAAATTTTATTAAAAATTCCTTCTGAATAAACTCATACAGTGGGAAGTAACATTCACATTGCTGTGAAGAATTCTTTTTATACAGCATCTAAAATTTAAAAGGAAAATTGATCTGGCATGAAATTTAAACCAATATTTTATTTGCTTAACAATGTAAATAAAAACTTTGTTTAAGACATGTGCATTTATTTTTTGAATTTTTCAATTTAATTGTAATTTTCCATACTGTCTGGAGTCGGCCGTATTTGGTGTTTTTCCTTTCTTAATTCCTTTCTTTTTACCCTTGTACACTTACAAAAGTGTTATGTAAAAGTTCAAGTGATAAGATTTTTCAAAGACATCAAAAGCTTTTAGAAATCTTCTTTGAAAAACGTACAACTTAAAAAAAAGAATTGGAACGGATATAATTGAGTTTTTCCTTTTGCATGAAAAACCTTTTCATTTTTTAAAAGAAATATCTGCGGAAATATAATTTCAAAGGTAAAAAAAGATTGTGAAAACAGCAATGTATCATAGAAGATGTTTGAAACTGAAATAAATTATTACATTTCTAAGCATCAAAAACTATCTTTTGACTCTGAATTCTATCAGCTTGCTTTTAAATTTGCGTCTAATAAGTATTTTTCAGTTTCAGTTTCCCCCTGTGTCTTGGTTCTAAATTTTTTCTTCGCAATTTTGTTTGATTTTTTCCCTATGAAAATAAAAATATTTAACTAAATGAATTAGATTTCAAAACAGGAAGACCAAGTTGTATAGTAAAAAACATTGCACTGTATGGCGTTGTTGAAAAATAAGAGGGGGAATCTGTAGAGAATTGAAACAACATGACAATATATCATATTAATTAATCTTTCTTTTAGGAAATCTAAAATAAGATTTCAGGGGTATTTATTTGTCTAGATAGACAATAATAAGCATCTAAAATATGTATTCTAATTCATTTGAGAATGCTGAAGACAATTTTCTACCAAATAAGCAACATTAAACACGTTTGTGAAAAAAAAATGTTTAGTGGTCATCTTAGTTTTTGAAATAAATATATCATACTATGTGCAAAGAGTCCTTTAATTTTTCAAATAGTTTCCAAGCGTTAATAAATAACATAATTTCGCGTTAAACAAGTGAAGAACATCATATATTCAACCAACCAGAACAGGTTTCATCCAGTTGAAATACGTTCAGCGCATGCGCATAGCTCTTGCTTTCCAAAATTCGAAATTCGAGGAGCCGCTTCACAGATCCTTCAGGTGAAATATTGCTTGGCAAAACATCTTATTTTGGTACTTCCGCAGCCTCTGATTTCTATCACTCTATTCTTCTAATTTCGCAGAATATGGCATTTTCGTCGGATGAAGAATTTGCTTATCTCGGCTTTGCAAGATTGCTCAGGTTGCGAAGAAGTGCAGCGAAGAACGCACTAGAGGTGGTGGAAAATAGAGGCTTGCATTTGCATCTTTGTTTGAACGATAGTAAAAATCCTTAGTAACACAGGTTAGTTGGTTCGAAGGAAACACCGAATAAACAGACTCGATCAATATCCCTCCTTCTGTGATAAAATAACTTCCGAAACGCAGTAGTACAATTCACCCGTTTTATACACAGTTTCATAAGTAAATTTATCAATGTTAATTTGTCAATTAGTTTTATTACTCGTGTACATTTAATATAATAATTGCAGTATGTTGTTGCAATTGTTACATCTTCTGATTTCTATCACTTTATTCCTCTAATCTCGCCGAATATGACATTTTCGCCGGATGAAGAATTTGCTTATCTCGGCTTTGCAACGATTCTCAAGTTCCGAAGAAGTGCAGCGAAGAAGGCACTAGAGGTGGTGGCAAATGGAAGCTTGCATTGACATCTCTGTTTGAACGATAGTAAAAATCCTTAGTTATACTGACTAGTTTGTTCGAAGGAAGCACCAAATAAATAGACTCGATCAATATCTCTTTAATAATCTCTTTAATAAAATAACTTCCGAAACGCAGTAGTACAATTCACCCGTTATATACATAGTTTCATAAGGGAATTTATCAATATTCATTTTTCAGTTAGTTTTATTACTCGTATTTATGTAATATAATAATTGCAGTATGTTGTTCAAAAATCGATGTAACCAGCTGAAACCTGACACAAAAGAATCGCAAATATGTATCATAACTAGGGGAAAGAATATATATCTCTACGTGTAAGAGTACTCTCAAGCAGTGAGCTATTACAACAAAACAAACAATTCCAATTCTACATCGTCACAAGTCGCAGGAGCTATCATCTTAGAAAGTTTGCAAATATCTCGCAGCATTCATAGCGCCTTAACTGGTATATTGTATATAATAAATTTATTCTCATCAAGAACCTGCATAAAGCGTAATTTACAGATATACCAGCATTCTCCAAGCCTCACAACTTCAAATTAAGTTCTTCCTCACATTATGTAATGATTGAAAATTTTTAATCTTCTGTAAATTAAATCTTTTTAACGTCACTTAATTTTTAAATCAAAATGAATTACTTCTTCTTCAATCTTAGAGAAACGCATTTCTGCTTTAACTTACAAAGTCACGAGATCTTCGAAACTTTCCCGTTTTCTCAGCAGTATAAAAAGTTTTGACTACTGAGATCTTTCGCTTTTTATAGTGTAACACTCTCCTAGTAAGATGCGCGGTTTTGCGCGTAAATTCTTCACTACTGGTCATGGGTTTAAATTTAAATGTAATTGCCTTATCTAATTGATGTAACCTGCATCAGAATTTTTGAGTCAAATGAATAGATAGAAATTGGTTTTACAAAATACTTTCTTGTACCTCAACTAAATAATGTTACATCTATTAAATTAATATTATCAAAAATAGGCTCTGTCAGCCAGGAATCCGGATGTCTAGGCCGATCGGGGATAATTCTTTATGCTTTTCATTAGCATTAGTTGACGATTTATGAATATGTCTAAAATAGAAAAGAACCTATCTTTTATCACAAATAAAGCTATAGATGTGCTTAAGTAAATCGAGACTTATTTATCTCTTCAAAAACTTATATACTCGATTGTCATACTTGCATGAAATAAAACTTTTCTTCAGCGCGTGATATAAAATTATTGAAATTCAA
This sequence comes from Araneus ventricosus, assembly GCA_013235015.1. Lineage (NCBI taxonomy): Eukaryota > Metazoa > Arthropoda > Arachnida > Araneae > Araneidae > Araneus > Araneus ventricosus. The sequence continues at coordinate 15,463 of BGPR01012754.1, read as the reverse complement.
ATAAGAAGAATTGAAAAATTATTAAAATCTAGTTGGTATGAGGCAAGAAATAAAGGCAGAAGATCACTTCTATATGCTTTATATTATATTAGCTTATAAGGAAATTTCGCTGAAAATAGTGTACCATTGCAGAAAACAAATTAGTATAAAATGAGAACTCTTATGGCTTGATGGTCGGAATGAATTCTATCTTAAGTTTTAAAAAATGGTATGTGCCAAGAATCTACATTAAAAACGTATTCATTCACATTTTTTTTATTTTTATTTTCACATTGTATTGAATCATTCACTTGAAAATGAATTGAATGGCCAGAAAATATCGAAATTACATATACCATATCACTAAGTAAAGGTTTCATTTGTGTCTAATTTACCTAAGAACCAGCAATTAAAAAAACGCAAAAAATTAGGCTTGAATAAAGCTATGCTCAATTATTTTTCCACAAACTTTATTGTAAAAAAAATTAAAATTTCAAAGATTTATTCTTTAAAAGAAAAATTTATCCACGGGTGAAAAATTCTAACATTTTCTTCTGATATACTGATACATATACTAGTAAAGTTTGTTCTAAAGAAACCACATTGAAAATAAAACATAGACATTTCATACAAACACTACAAGAAAAAGTTCATACCTTCGTTTTCGAAAAATTGAAAACATTTGTTTTCTTGCGGAATCCAGTTTCAAAGAAAACGTATTTTAACTTCTGTGTTTGCATGAAAAAAAATGTTTTTCTTTAGAAATTCATTTGGTATCTCTATATTTAAGCACAGTTTCAAGTAAAAGAATAAATGAAAAAATTAATGATATGGATGGAAGATATTTAATGATTTATTTTGCTGTTTAAATTTCTCATATTTTTCTTCTTTATTTTATGAATTTAACTTATTCGAAAACAATTTTACCATATAAATTATTTCTACTTTATAAATAATGCTGTGGCTTTAACCCTTAGGTCCAATTTATGTGTGTTCTTGTCAATAGTTCAAATGATCAGTCCCTATTGCAGTTTTGAATTATTTATTTCTCAATGACGAATGACGAACACAAACACGACGTAAACATATTCACGAACACGTCTTTCACACAACAGAACATTTAGGATAATGACATTTTAAATCCGCAGATTACCGATTCCATTCTTTTGACCTCACTCGTTCATGTTTCTTCCTGACTAATTCCCCATCGGATAGGGAAGTTGCATGCTAAAAATTTCCCTTCTTAGGGATTATTGTGGTCCAAGTTGCCGCAAATGTCTCAAAACATATAGTACCAAAAAGTTTTCAATCACTTTTGACAGTTACTATACATATTTACAATTTATGTATTTTTTATAGATTTCACCTTTTGTAAGAATGCAACCCCAGTCATTTCAAATTGATATCATGAATAGATGGATTCAAACACTGGAAATAACTCAATCGTTACTTTTATAGATATAGAGGTGGTGGACATTGAAAAATATCAGTGTATTTAAGAACTTCCTACTAATAAAAATCGGTCATGAAGTTTTGCAATATTGCTATTATACATTATATTTTCATTAGTTATGCGATATAATAATTTATGATTTATGGTTTGCGAAAATCTATTCAACATTTGGAAAGAGAGATCTGTATTACACAAAACTAAATTAAATCGTGTGGTCGCTGTAGTGTGTTAAGGTGGTCTGGTCGTAAATTCTCAGTTTTTGGATGGAAAGATCACATGTGTTCAAGACTGTTTTCCACATCATGCGGAATAGGCTACATCGTGATCGTCGTTCCGTTCGTGCGGTTTGGAACTTTGTAAAGGTGATACCATCACAAGTACCGTCCTCGTCATGTTATACGTTTAAGATTATAAGGTCCGTCGAAAATAACTTTACTACACCAGCGAAAACGGACGTCAATCTAATCCCTCATTCAATGCAATTAATTGAACTGTTATTCTGTAGAACATCTTCTCTTAAAATACTTACTTATCTTAAAATACTTATATTTCTTATAATAATGTAAGAATTTTTAAGATATATTAACATGTTTGCGTACTAAATTTCAGAAGAAATTAAATTTGCTTTAATTGAAAAGCGTTTTTAAATAATTATTATAATAAAGAAGGCAATAATTAATATTCACAGTAACTTAAACGAAAGCAGAAATAAATTTCGTAACTCTACACTTTAAGTGTATCATTAGAAAATACATTGCTTTCAATCAGGCCTTACATAAAATAATTACAAAAGTTTTAAATCCAATTTACGTAATCAAGCTTAGTAAAATCTAATTAGTAGGTGCTAATTTCCACATTTATTACAATGCAAGTTGACATAATTAACATTTATTTAAATGCAATTTGCGCTTTTTTAAAAGCGTCTCAAGCAATAATTTATGCATTTTTAGCTTTTATGCGTATTACTAACTGTTACCCGCGACTTCGTGCGCGAAGAATTTGAATTATTATTTTTTTTAAATCCACGAATGTAAATGTTTCGTTACATGTTAAAAGGGGAAATTAAAAGTTTTGTAGGTTAATACTACATAATTGGACGACTAACAAGAGTGTCTACTGTTATAGTTAGGTAATTTGATTATTTAAGCTAAAGCAGTTTTATATACTACGTTTTCTGATGTACTTTTTCTGCACGGATGTAGAGGTTTTGTGGGCTGGACACACGTGAACACGCCATATATAGCGTGGAATACGCCATGGAAGGGGAAAATACGGTTTTTCCAAATGTACGCCTGCTCCTTTGAGTGTCTGGCCTTGATCCTGGGAAATGCTAATTTTTAAAGGAATTGTTTCATTTTTGAACTTGGATGGCTTCGGCATTATCGGAATGCGTGGGATTAAAACACTCTCTCATCTCGCTATGCCAGTCATAACAGTTTAACGACGTTTGGACCTAGGTATGTAATTTGTAACCATATGCCAATGCGCAGTCTCAGTAAACCGAGGTTACGTATAAATAGTGCTGGCAGACCGACTTTTAATCTCGGCTTGTCGGAAGGTACCTCTGACAATACAAGGAGTTGAAGAACTTTACACAGAGTATGATGTTACTTGTTATTGCCCATTAGCATATCTACAGATAGATATTCTGTAATACTTCCCTCCATTTGTGACATATATTTTTTTCATTTATCTTACCTAAACTTTGATTAATCTGTGCCAAAATTACGAATTCAACAACCATTCTCTATTCCTTATATATTCTCCGTTACTGTAAATCATATCATTGTACTCAATGGTATCATCAGGCCCTTACAATCTGTGGAATACATCATCCACCATGCTATATGTCATCTGCTTCTGCTATTCAAAAGAATACATAAAACAAAATATATCTTCGTATATTTTTCTTTAGTTATCATTAGCATTAGTTTCTAAATTTTAATCTAAAAACTCTTCTAACTATATGATCTATCAATAGATTTCTGTCCCGGCGTCAATTTATCGACAATTCTTGAATAAAATAAGAGAAAGAAAAGATACAAATATAAATAACTAAAATTTAATAGACTGCAAACTCAAAGAATTAAAATCAAGTGTTCAATTCAGTAATTTCAGTTATTATTTCACAAATTAATAATTCATTTATTTTCTCATCAAGATAAAGTACTCGCGGTTTTCTTTATGATCAAATAATGTTTTAAAAATAAGTTATTCCACATGCTTACATATTTTTGAGTATCACTTGACAGTATCACGTAACACTAAAAAAAAGTCACCTTGCTTTTAAAAATAAGTTATTCCAAATGCTTACTCATTCCTTAAGAATCACGTGACAGTTGATTGAAAAATAAAATAGTAATCTTCATCGCGAATCGCTGAGTCAATGGGCCTTTCTTTGTTAACTATTTAATTGTTGTCCGGAGTCAAAAATATTGAATTTATGATAAACTCTCATTTCCTATGTCCATTCCTGGGTTTGAAGATACTACTCTGCCAATTTTTATTCAAATCGGTTTGCTAGTTTTGTCGTGAAAGCGTAACAAACAGACAGACACAGTTTCAAAGTTTATAATATTACTAGCTGTTATGCCCGGCGTTGCTCGGAAATATAATACTTTCATGTCTAATATTTTTGATGTTAAAAACTACTTTTGTATAAAAAATTACAAGACCAAAATTCTTTTATCGTCTGAAACGCTTTATAATTAAAATGAGAATAAGAATTAAACCAGATGATTTTTAAAAACCGCCGATAGCTATTTTTCTCAGTAGCTTATTAATATTTGTTGCATAGGTACTTCAAATTTTGTTCATAAATCTTGCGGCATAAGAAAGATTTTAACGGAAGTTTTAGGACAATTAATTACATAGTAAATTTTTAATTAAGAAAAAGCATTGAAATAAATATGATTAAAAAATAATAAAATTAGTCTTCATCCAGAATTCTTTTAATGCGAGATAGCAAAAGTTCTTATGTATTCATGTTCTTCGCCAATTAAAAAAAGTGTTACAAATTGTAAATTTTATACACAATTTAATTTTTGAAAAAATTTTTAAATGAGGGCAACGAATTGAACGGAAATGAAGCTCGTGTAATCAAAAACTAATTTTTTTTTAACTTTAAATATGTGTAAAAATAGTTTTTCTGACATAATATATTTTTACGAAAAATATCACGGAAAATGCCATATCTTGTTTAATTTCCAATTAACTGAAATTTTAATAAGATTAGGGCTTTTAAAAGCTGATGATGATATCTCTCGTCTTATATAAAATATATTTATAAAAATGAGCAAAAATTTCAGAAATAAACGTAAATTAGTTCAAAGTCTAACCGTTGCCTAGCAACGGAGTAACTATAAATTTGCGTTATTTCAAAATCGTCTGCAGGTAATTAGCAATTTAATAAAAATAATAAAAATTAAAATATGTCACATACATAAAATTGGTATCATTGTAAAGGTAAAATTTCGAACTTTAAGATGGTATAAAAATAATTTTAGAGATATAATTTTCTTCGAAGTTACTGAGGAAAACGGTTTAGGTTAATTTCTAATTCACTGGCTGTTTAATTAACATTTATACTTTGAAAAGTTGATTGTAGTTGTTGTTGTTGTCTTCCCCTTTTCTTAATTAACAAGTGAGAAAACTTTGTTTGAAATCAGTGTCGTGATTTAGGAGGAGATGTGGAACATACATACAAACATATATGCAAACATACATACCCACAAAGACTTTTATTTATATTAAGATTATTATATTATTGTTCAAAATTTTATCAGCTCTTTGAAGATTTCGTGGATTTAGTGAGAATCAAATTATCAAGCACATTTCTTTGTTATTGAAATAAATGTTTTCGATATAAATATACTTTGAAAGCATCTTTGCTAGCGATCTGAATTTAATATTGATTCTTCATTTTAGGAATTCAATTTATTTTTACTCTAATAAAAGGGTGCATCATTAGGTATTTCCGTACAAATAAAACATGGAAGACTTTTAGATTGCTAAATTCAGAAGATAATATTTTTTTATCTATAATATAAAGCAGAAAATACATGTATCTGTTTGTCTCTCTGTCTGTCGGTCACAAGAACTCCTACTAAACGGTGAACAGTAGCGACACAAAATTTGCACACGACATTCTAGAGCACATTTCTAGGTCAACGGTGCTATTTTCAACTTTCAGAGTTTATTAGTTCTTAAGATATTTATTTAAGTAACGAAAATTAGCAGCTTTTAAGCCTAATGCGTAGACGCTCTTTGCCAATAACTTCGGAAATATTTATTAGACAACAATTGTTTTATGCCATTTTAAAGAGCACAAATTTTCTTTTTAATTATATTAATTCCATTGCGATAAAGTGTTTTCTCTGATTGTTATTAAGGTTTAAATATATATATTCAAAGCAATTTCTAAAAATAATTTTATTCTTATAGAAATAAATTCAAGCCAATTTAGTGTTTCGCGCGCGGGCTTCTGCCAGTGTTAAAGTTAATATGAGAAAATATTGTTTACTTTGAGCATAAACAACAAAGTAGACTTTTCACTTCCGGTTTCCGGTTGTCGTAGCATTTACAGCTTTAAATACGGTTACACGGTGATCCAATGACGTTAGTGAATTATTCTCTCGATGTTTTCTTTAATTTTCACAAATTTTTAACTTATCCTAATGAGTGTGTGCTAAACCTTCAAGACTACTTAGTCCGGTTCCTATCGTAGGAAGAGGAAAAAGCGAGGGTGAAAAAAGATGTTGTAACAGTCTATCTGTCGCAAGAACTCCACCTAAACAGTGAAGAGTCTTGATATGAAATTTGCACACGCCATTCTGGGGTCCGTTCCTCGATCAATTCCACTTTTTCAAACTTTCAAAAAATTACTTTCTAAGATATTTAATTAAATAACGAAAATTAAGTCAATTTTCGGCGTTTTATCTCAGATTTTCGCCAATAATTTCAGAAAAATATATTGCACGTAGATTATTTACATACCATCGCAAAGAGCAGAAAATTATCTCTTTACTGATTTCAATTGAATTGTTCTGTGTTCCTTTTTCTTAATTTAATAAACATTTCAAATTTATTTCATACACGATTTGTAGCAATGCTTTCAGTAATTTTAATATAAATAAAAGGTATTGTGGGTATGTATGTATGTTTGTATCTATGTTCCACATCTCCTTCTAAACCACGGCACTGATTTCAACCAAACTTTGTGCACTTTTTAATTAAGACAAGGGGAAGATTACTGTCAACTTTTTAAAGCGCAAAAATTAATTAAACAGTCAGTTAATTAAAAAGTAACCGAAACAGTTTTTCCGCTGTAAGTTCGGAGCAAATTATTTCCCGAAAATTATTTTTATACCATTTTAAAGCTCAACATTTTAAATTTTTAATGATATCAATTTTATATCTGTGACATGTTTCCTTCAATTTTTTTTAATTTTTCAAAATTTAATAAAAAGTTGACACGCAGACGATTTTAAAATAAATCAAATTTAATGATACTAGAGTTGATACTGATGAGTTGCTAGGGAACGGTTTAATTACTTTACCATTATTTTTTCTGTTTAATTTTTTCAAATATTGTTTGGCAATGTTTTCATTGGTTCTTAAAGAATTCTAAAGCTTATTTAATTAGATTAAAAAATCACTGCAGTTCATATCACCTGTCATTTTTACCTGCGTTTCCGAAGAAATAATAAATCCTTAATAATATATTAAATGAGAAAGTGTGTCTGTCTGTTTTTACGCTTTCACGGCCAAACTACACGTGGAATAACTTATTTTGAATGTCAAACATCACGTGATCATACAAAAAGCCGCGATTATGTGATCTTTCTGAGAAGATAAACAAATAATTTATTTATGGAATAATAACTGAAACTACTCAACTCGACGCTTGATTTTTTCATTTTTCGAATTTGCAGTATATTTAATTTTAGTTATTTATATTTGTATCTTTTCCATATCAGATTTTATTCAAGAAGCTGTCGATAAATTGACGCCGAGACAGAAATCTATTGATAGATATAATATAGCTGCAAGAGTTTTTAGATTAAAATTTAGAAACTAATGTTAATTTTAACTAAAGGAAAATAAACGTTGATATAGTATTTTGTTTTATGTATTCTTTTGAAAGAAGAAATGGATGACATATAGCATGATGGATGGTATATTTCACAGATTATAAGGGCCTGATGATACCATTAAGTACAATGATGTAATTTACAGTAACGGAGAATATATGAGGAATAGAGAATGGTTGTTGAATCGGTAATTTTGGCACTGATTAATGAAAGTTTTGGTCAGATAAATAAAAATAAATATGTCACAAATGGAGGGAAGTATTACAGAATATCTATATGTAGATATGCTAATGGTCAATAACAAGTAACATCATACCCTGTGTAAAGTCTTCAACTCCTTAGAATTGTCAGGGGTACCTTCCGACAAGCTGAGATTAAAAGACGGTGTGCCAGTACTATTGATACGTAACCTCGATGTACCGAGACTGCGCACGGTTACAAATTGCACATCTAGGTACAAAGTCGTGAGAGTGTTTAAGAACGAGAGAGTGTTTTAATTTCACGCATTCCGATAGTACCGAAGGATTTACCATCCAAGTTCAAAAGGTAACAACCCTTTAAAATTAAAATTTACCAGGCTCAGGGCCAGACACTCAAAGGGGCAGGCGTATATTTGGAAAAACTATATTTTCCCCATGGGCAACTATATGTGGCGTGTTCACGTGTGTCCAGACCACAAAACCTCTACATCCGTGCAGAAAAACGTAAAACAAAAAACGTAGTATAGAAAAGTGTGTTATCATTGATAAACAAATTACCTAACTATAATAGTATACACTCCTGTTAGTCGACCCATTATGTATTATCAACTGTCAAAACTTTTAATTTCCTCTTTCAACATGTAACGAAACATTTACATTCCTGAATTTAAAAAATTTACGCACGAAGTCGCGGGTAACAGCTAGTTAATTTATACAATGGAGAGGACTTTTATAAAACAGATTAAATTTGAATCAGCATGCATTGCATAAACTGTGTAATAGCTCGATAGAATCAGATTATATATCTTTTTCAAAATTTTTTTATTCCACTTATTTGCATATAATTCGCCCAAGTCAAAGAGCCCATAATAAAAGTATATCTTAATATAAATAAAAGTCATTGTGGGTATGTGTGTATGTGGGTATGTATGTATGTGGCTATGTTCCACATCTCCTCCTAAACCAATGGACGGTTTTCAACCAAATTTTGTACACTTATTATTTAAGACAAGGGGAAGACACTTATGAACTTTTCTAAGTCGAAAAGTTAATTAAACAGGCAGTTAATTAGAAATTAACCGAAACAGTTTTTCCGCCGTAACTTCGGAGCAAATTGTTCGACAAAAAATATTTTGATACCATCTTACAGCTCAAATTTTTACCTTTTCAATGATACCAATTTTATTTCTCTGACAATTTTCCTTCGATTGCTATTAATTTTTAAAAGTTCCAAAATGTTTAAATACGTGCAGACGATTTTGAAATAACGAAGAATTATAGCTACTCCGTTGCTAGGCATCGGTTAGACTTCGAACTAATTCACCTTTATTTCTAAAAATTTTGCTTATTTTTATAAATATCCATATAATATAATAAATGCGAAAGTGTGTCTGTCTGTTTGTTACGCTTTCACGACCAAACTACAAAACCGATATGGATGAAAATTGGCAGAGGTGTAGCTTGAAACCCAGGAACGGACATTGGGTAGGTGACATCATGTTAAATTCATTATTTTTTATTACAGATAACAATTAAATAATTAACAAGCGATTTGCGATGAAGATTACTACTTTATTTTTCAATCAACTGTCACGTGATCCTTAAGGAATGCGTAAACAAAATGAAATGTCACGTGATCCTTCAGAAAAACGCAAGTATGTGGAATAACTTATTTTTAAAGTCATGCATCACGTGATCTTGCTGAGAACAAAAATAATCTCTAGAATAATAACTGAAAAACAAACGCCGGGACAGAAATCTAATGGTAGATATGATATAGTTCCAAGAGTTTTTAGATTAAAATTTAAAAACTAAAGTTAAGTATAACTAAATGAAAATATCGTTCAATGTTTACTTAAAATAAGAGCCTAATTTAGTGGAAAGGTTGCCAAAATTATTCTTTATCGCTCTTTTCATCGACATCCAAGATTTTTTTGCTGTTAAATTTGTAACCAAACGATTTAGTTAATTACAATAGTTCCGTTTCGAATTTTAATGCTTTAAGAGCTGTTTTTAACCGATTTAAATAGAAAGGATTACACAAACCCAAAGAACACGGAATTCAACGTTTTGTTTACTAAAGAAAGAATTAATTCGAGCTTGGCGCTTGATACAGTTGCCAAATAGATTTGGCGATTGCTTAAATCGGAAGGTTAACGGAAAACGGTCTATGAATCCAAAATAAGCAAACCAGGATCGTCCATTGACGTATATGATATGGTTGTCAGAGTTTTTAGAATAGGAAGGTATATTTTGTCTTATGTATTCTTTTAAACAATAGAAGCAGATGACATATAGCATGGTGGATGATATATTCCAAAGAGCAGATGATACCATTGAGTACAATGATGTAATTTACAGTAACGGAGAATTAAATTAGTCGTCCAATTATGTATTATCAACCGTCAGAACTTTTGATTTCCCCTTTCTACATATAACGAAACATTTACATTCGTGAATTTAAAAAAAGTAGCAATTCAAATTCTTCGCGCACGAAGTCGCGGTTAACAGCTAGTTTACCAATATATTCATTCATTGTTTTGAAATATACATGAAACGATACTCCTATTGGTGGTATGTACAGGCATATCGAATCAAGAGGCAGCGTTGAAGAACGAAAAACAGTTTATGAAAAAGTATATATAATTAAACTTAAGGCAGAGAACTCAATTGTAGATAAGATTCTATAAACATTACTGAAGTTCGAAGCTGTGGCCAGGAGTGAAGAGTTACGCACGAAGCATTCGTCTCACTAGGAAGAATACGGTTAAAAAGTAGGCGTTACAAACACGCGAAGAGCTTAAATAGTTCGAAACGGGAAAGATACCAAATTCCAGGCTCTAGAAATAATGCAACTTTTGCGAGTCTAAGTTAAGGTAGAATTTCCTTCATAATAGGATTGTAGTAGACGTAATGCGTTAATAATTAAAATTTATGATACGGTAGAAAAAGATTTATTTTAAAGAAGATGAAAAATTTTAAATCATGCACATTGTTACGAACATGTATTGTCTCTTTCCCACAATGTTAGTCTTATGGTTGGAAAGAGACATTAACAGAGGTTCTTACTACCTATCGGGGAATGGAGGCCAACGGCATCCAACCTTGGCAACCATTTTGGCGACTAGGCGACAAATTTGGTGACTTTGCCGACAAAATGAAGGACCTCATAAACACTGGAATTTTCTCGAAATCTCTATTAGGGTCAGAGATGTACAGAATTTTTTAGATGATTCTATGTAGCTTCACATCCTGTCAGGAAGGGTATAAAAACCTGGGAGTAGCTGAGATAAATCAATCGTCTTTGAACGTCTTCAGAGTTAGAAGAATCTCTTTGGAAACAGTTTTCGCTTTTCGAGTCCGCTGTTAGAAACTCAGCTCTATTGTTCGTGCTATTACTGTTATCGTTCGTAATTTGCTGTTTGCTGGTGCTTTTAATTTGTGCAATTGCAGTGTTTCCTGTTACCTGTGCTTCGTGTTTTCCAGAATATTCGAAAATAAAACATCGTTTTCCATTATAATGCTTGTTGGATTATTTCCACCGTCCGCACACTGAAAGATTTTCGTAAGTCAGTGTATGTTTTTTCATGTGTTTAATCTTTAGTTGTTTTACACGTAAACTTAAAAATGTAGATGTACTTTTTTTATTTCTAAACATAAATACGTTAAAAAGGTTTCTTTATTCAAAGATATAAATGTGTAAGTGTATGTTTACTTGTTTTTCTAAATGAAAATGCAAAACTGAGTGAAGAAATCACGGCACCATTTAATGCAAGTAAGAAATGATTTTTACAAAAAAATGAAACAAGTTTGTCTCAGTTTTTATCGTAATTGCTATCATTCACTTCAATATATTTATAACAACTGAATATAAATAACTATCATAGTCTCTGATTTCAGTTCAATCACTTCTAAAAGAAGCGCTCCTGTAAATTGTTAAATATAGTAGTCTCCCATATAACACAAATTACTATCACGTCACTTAATTCTACTACTGTTTGCTGTTACTGCTGCTTTGCATCTGCTGTTTCTACTCTTATACAATTACTGTACTTCTTTTTTACATCGGCAATTAGTACTCTTTTATATTTACTGTACTATTCTTTTACATTTATTGTACTACTCTTTTACATCACTACTGTTTTGATATTGCACAGCTTCTTTTTCAGAGGTGTGAACATTACGACACTTATTTTGCAACAGTTAATGTTCAAACAAGAAAAAAACATGTTAAAATACGAAACGCCAGATAATATTAAAACTATATATGCAGATTTTTGTTCAGTCTTCCGATCGGATAAATTTTCCGAGATCTTGAGCCTCTACGGACTTAATGTGCAGCCTGCTGGTCCCCATGCAGCTAATCTTTGCAGGAATCGTTTCTAGGACTGCGATCATCCTCTTATAAAGCCCTGCAAGACTCCAGATGTTTGTTTTAATAACGTGAAAGAGTTTTATTTTTATAAAATTTTTCAAGAATTTCTTAAAATTAGAGTAAAATGGTAAATATATATAATTGCTCTCAATGGCTTTATAATGATTTAGGTTTTAAGATGAAATACAGATTGCTTTCCTGTCAAAATGCAGTTTTTAGCTGTTGCGGAAAAACTAGATTTCTAAAAATTTCAAAAAAATTCTATTTAACTGGAAATAAAACTAAAATTAAAAAGAAACGTTTTTGAGAAATACATTGTCAACCTACAAAGTTTATGTAAGCCAAATTTGGTAATATTACATCCAAAGAAATACATATATTCATTTTCATTGTCATTAGAAATGCCTTATAGGAAAATATAATTTCATTTTCACTCTCAAATTGTTGACACAATAAACTCGGTTTATCAGATAATTCTTTTTATGCAACTTTCACGATTCGGATATGTATATTTAATTTAAAAGCACTACTTCGACCTTATTCAACAGAAAAAATAGTGCATTAATAAAAAGAAATTTAAGTAAAGATTTTTCTTAATGATTATTATCGTAATTGCAGCAAATTCCCTGAAATCTCCGAAAATACATCAAGAAGTCTTTAATAGAGGAAAAAAAACCTTTTTCATTCCCCCGGAACGGCTCTTATTGTCGTTCCAATCAAGACCAAAGACATCTGTCCATTCTCGTTACGCCGGTCTGGCAGAAAGTCGGAAAAAAAGACCAAACAAACATTTAGCAACTAATTCTCAAGTGTCTGTTTGCTTTCTTTCAGAAGCTCTTTCATATTGTAGTTATGAAAAAGAAGTCAGAAAGCTGTTGCTTCAAGCAACTGGTGTCTTTTGTTTCTATTCCTTCAAAACTAAAAGTCAGTCAGTTTTGTTTAATCCTTGTTCTAGGGATTATTTAAGATGATTTTCCCAGCCAGAATTTTTTCAACTTAAAGAATTTTCATACAGATAATGAAAACACAAAATAATTTTGACGTTATCTTGAACGAATATTATGTTCCTTAAGTAGAAAAATTCTGACCGTTATACATTATCTGTATAGACATTTTGATAGGTACCAATAACAGTTAAAGGTCTGTAACATTTTCAAACTACCGAAGCATCTGCGCGCATGCCAACGCTTGCTGGAAATTTGACACAAATTTTATTTCTGATTGATTTAATTTGGCATTCTCCATTTCATTATCGGTATATTCATTACGGATACGTATCGATAATGGTTAAATATATGTAACATTTTCAGACTATTGAAGCATCGGCGCGCATGCCAACGCTTGTGGAAAATTGGAAACAAATTTTATTTCTGATTGATTTAATTTGGTATTCTCCATTTCATTATCGGTATATTCATTAAGAAAACATATCGATAATGGTTAAAGATATGTGACATCTTCAAACTACTGAAGCATTGGCGCGCATGTCAACGCTTGCGGGAATTTGGACAAAAATTTTATTTCTGATTGATTAATTTGGTATTCTCCATTTCATTATCGGTATAGGCATTACGAAAACGTATCGATAATGGTTAAAGATAAGTAACATTTTCACACTACTGAAGCATTGGCGCGCATGCCAACGCTTGCGGAAATTTAGAGACAAAATTTCATTTCTCATTGATTTAATTTGCCATTCGACAGTACATGAATAACTTAATTAAATATAAAGTGAAATCTTTTATGAATTCCTTTTAGTGTTAAGAAGTTACATAATTCAATTTCATGAACTTTTCTTTTGTTAAGCGTATTTTGTATTGATTTAAGTGGACATGTTAATGAAATTCATAAATATTGTAAAACTAACATGAAAGTATTTCCATCAGTAATGTGCTTTAAAAAAATATGTGCAATTATGTTTAAATCTGCATTTTCATTCGGAAGTGCATTGATATATTTTTAAGTGGTTTTGTTCATAGGAATAATTTATATTAATATTCAAAGTACATCTTTAAAAAATGGAATTAATTATATATAAACTTTTTGAAGTAAAGATGTCTTTATAAATCATCTGTAATAGTATAATTTTAATGCATATTTTTAACGGAATGTTTTTTTAAAAATATATAAAGTTTTTGACATCATTACATTAAAAGCATTAACGGTATTTATACATCTTCAAAAAAGTATGAATCATGGAATAGACTGAAATAAGGAGGAAATCCTCGAAAGCGTAGAAAATTCTGATAACTAAACACAGACAAGTAATCCTTCAGCTTAGTAAAAGAAAAAAATGTATTGTACGACTATTTAATAATTTATTAATACGATAATGTGTCAAAACACAGGTAGCATTTGATGCTAGATAAGACTAAAAATCATTTTCGTTGTAATAGTTTAAATAAATTTTCTGATTTCAAATCATTAAATTCAACGTATCTAAGGTATTAAAGTATTTTATATAGTTCTGATTTAAAAAATAAATATACTAAAAATTAATCTTATTTCAAACAGCAATTATATTAAAACTGTCTACATATTTATTATAGATTATTATAGCAAATAATATTGATATATTCTTTAATTAAAACTCTTTTTCTCAGTTTCTTTTGGAAATTTTTCAATATTTGCATATCAAAATCCTAGTAAAATGCATTGAAATACTAGGATTAATTTTTAAAGTAAAAAGTTATCCGTCACCATTTGTTGCATGAATGTGAGTTAAAAATCTGCTTACATTTAAAAATTTCTTTCTGTATTTAATCAATACAAGCTAAAATTATGATCATCAACTTTCTGAATAAACCACAATTTTCTTTCACGGAAGAATTCTTCTTTGTTCGGATTAAAGCGGATAAGTCTTATGGAACACAGACTTTAATAAAGATAATCCCTTTCTGCTTTAGTTTCTTATTTTTCCAGTAAGCCTTTTAGATTGGGTCGAAAAATAAGGTCACTGATTAAATGAGATTGGCTTCTTTACTTTTTTGTTCCGTTCACCTCATTTTTGCTTAGATAGACTGGAAAGATTTCTCTGCATGTTTTAATGAAAATTTTCTTCCAGAGTTTTCCGATATATAAACAATAAAATCTCGAACAATTTAATTTTATGGTAAATATTTGTTGTATATAATAATAATAATAATAAGCTATATTTAAATTAATATTTTTAGTTTTTTATGACTTATTGTATTGCACGAAAAATAAAAAAAATAGATAGATTGAATGAAAGTAAAATCGAAATGAAAAATAGAGAGAATAGAATGCCCAGTTTATAGGGGATTAAATTTTGTTTAACTTTCCAGCAGGTGCGCGTATATGAGAGATACACTAGAGAAGAAATAGAGAGGATAGAATGTCCAGT
>BGPR01012753.1:0-20991 GCA_013235015.1 Araneus ventricosus | reverse complement strand
AATTATTGAACTTATCATACAGAGCGGTCATAAATTATTGAACCAATTTCAAAAATTAATAAAAAAATAATAATATTAGAACTGCGATTTTTTTTAAATGAGAGAGCAGATAAAAAATATCATTTTTTCAAATCGCTTTCGTATCATTATGCCTTCTAGATTTGCTACAGCGAGAGATTTCTATACGCAATGGCTACCGATCAGCGGAAGCCGAGGCGCGTTTCCTGCTCTTTTTTCATAATTGTTTTCAATATCTCTCAAACTGTTCAGTTTTAGAATTGGAATTGATTTGACAAATTAAAGAGATTGAAATTCCTTATAAATATATGCTTTTATTTTTCTTCTAGTTTTAAATGTTTCCAAGATAATGGCTCTCAAAACCGGGAGATGTCAAATAATTTACAACTCTCAAGATCGCCGTAACGGCGCATTATCTACCTGAAAAAAATTCTTAAAATGAACTCATATTTAGAACATATTATAAGTGTAACATTATTAGTTTCTTTTATTAAATTTTGTAATGGGTCCAATAATTTATGACGACCCTGTATATCAACTTTTTAATACGTTGAACGAAAGGTGAGTTTAAATTTTTGCCCGATACGAGCAATAATCATGATTGTAACTCCAATTAACTGATAAGATAATACACATAGAAGACGCATCACATGGATGGCGTCATTTTCAAGTTTATTGAATGAATATATGCTTCCGCTAAAGTGTTGATCTTTCAAAACACATGATTCTTCCAAAATGTAACGCAAAAATTGATTAGTGTCTTTGGAAAAAGAGATAATTTATTTCTTTTCTAATTCCGTTGAACATAGATATCCTCATCAACTCGTATGTACTAAAATATAAACTGTTTTCTTCGTGAAAATAACTCTAATAGCATTTCAACCTTCTAATTCGACTTCCTCTTACCTATGTGGGATTATAATCTCAATTCGTATGACTTATATCCAACAAAACCTTGAGTCAAGAACTCGTGATAAAAATAGAGAGTGGAATCTTCTTTTAATCTAATCGACACAGAACACAATAGGCAGCAATGAGTTGAAAACGGGACTTCAGCTACTATATATTGGATTGAATTGCTTATCTGGACGGTTTTCAGGAAGCACTGGCTCAAATTTGTGTTTTGCTTCTAGAAATACAGACGTGGTTCATTTCATTCTTCTCTGTTTCCTTCCAGGAATGCAATGAATATTCGGTTCATTGGAGTAGACTAATAGTGTAATTCTTAAGTGGAAATTTCAGACTATGTACATTATGAAAGTGAAATGTGGGCAGGGATGATGAAGAAAAAAGGATTAGAAAGTTTAAAGGTGTAAACAACACACATGTACAACAATTTCTCTATAATATAAGGCTGTATGAAATAAAATGGCCTTTCATTCACGTTAAGAATCTATATATTTGAAATAATTCGCAAAGTCGGAGGACTAGCTCCAAACCCGAACCATTGGACCGATTTTGATAATATTTATTTCACTTGAAAGCTTATGATGTCTAGATGTGTCTTCAATGATCGCTGACCGCCCGCCCTACTCCATTTTCGAGAGAAATCGACAAAAGCCCTACTTCACTGTATTTTCTCTATGGCGAAAATACTTGAGACAGTCCCATAACCCCGACAACTGGTCCGATTTCGACAACATTTATTTCATACGGAAGCCTATGACCTCTAGATATGTCATTAATGGCAGCCTGAGAACTTTCACCCTCTAGTTTAGAGATTTATCGCAAAATGAAACGTTGGCAGAGTCTCTTGGCATCTGCAAACGCTAATTCGCCAATTTTTTTCGCCAAGTTCCAATCATAGCCATAGTCTATTAATATTTCCAGGGAACAGCTGGTCGCCAAAAGGCTGATATTATATTTTAAGTTTTAACGAATATTTAAGCATTGTCTTATCATCAATAGTCATTGCGGCTACATTCCTTTATCTTTGTTGTTTACAGTGTCTCACGCTTTTTTGGTGTTAGTTTCAATCTTTGATTTTTGATAAAGTAATTTTCTACATTTTAGAATACAAATAAAATCGCATTTTTATAGACTTATTATTTTGATTATTTTCTGCGTTTTATTATTTGATATATATCACAAATTATTGTTATAATTATTATGGAAAATCGTTTACTAATTATTTTTTTGAATTTTTATTCAAAAACTAATTTCATAATTTCGCCATACCAGATGGCGAAAAGCATTCTGAATGAAATTTAAATAAATTTAAGCGATTAATAAATAAAAATAAATAATTAAACTATTAAAATATTGTATAACGAAATATGAATATGTTAAGTTAAATAAAAGCTTTAAGGAAACGCGTAAAATTTAAATAAAAGCAAAAATAAATCATTACAAGGACATTTTTCAGTATTTCAGTGTATACTCATTTATAATAAATGAAAAATATTATTATACAAGTATTTTTAACTCTCTCTACATACTTTAGTAAACTGTATGAAATTTACTCATTTGAATTCCTTGACATAAAGTAAAGTTGGCTTGAAATCTTTCGTGTAACACATTCAAGTTTAAAGCTTTAAATAAGAATACTTAATGCATATCTGAAATACATTCTGTCATTTAAGCGTATAAAAACTGATCGAATATATATAAGCTGTAAAATCCGTCAAGATATTCTTCTTTTCATATGTATGAAGGCAAAATATCCGAATTACATTAAAGTATATCACGGTAGCTTCAATTTAAAAAATTGCTTCCTACTGTTGTGCAATTGTATTTTGTAAGCACTTTTTCAGATGTTAATACTATATTCTGAATGCCAAGTACAAGGGAAACGTATTTGAAATGTTAATGGAGAATCTTCTTCAGATCTTGGAAAATATTATCTTTAGTATTACGAAAGCTATCATTCAACAAAAAAGTTTTCCTTCTTAAAAGCAAATATTTTTTTAGAACACAAAAAATGAAAGTAAAATCTTAAGGGGATATCATAAGCAAATATCCTGTGCTCAGTAACATTTTATTGAAGTCATAGAATGGAGAAGCTGTATCGGATTCTATATAATCAATACCATAAGGTGCCCGAAAATTGTTGGACAGATTTCAAAAATTAATAAAAAAAGGACTAATAATGTTACAATTACGGTTTTTCTTTTAAATGAGAGCGTGTTTTAAATGTTTTTTAGACAGGTAAAGCGCCGTTGCTGTGGTCTAGGTTATCGTAAATTACTGGAAATCACCAATTTTTGAGAGCCATTATCTGAGAAAATATTAAAGCTAGAAGAAAAATAAAAGCATGTTTCTGTAGAGAATTTTACGCTCTTTAGTATGTTATATTAGTAATTCGAAAACTGAAGAGTTTTTGAGATATTCGAAAAAAACCAAATAAGGAACCAGAAAATGTGCAGCGGCTTCTGCTAAACGGTAGTCATTGGGAATGTAGCAAATTTAGAACTTCTTAATGATACGTCCTCTTTCTTTTAAAAACTTTTTAAAATGCACTCTCATATAAAGAAAAACCGTAGCTGTAACATTATTATGCTTTTTAAATTAATTTTTGAAATGTGTCTAACAATTCTCGGACACCATGGGATTGCTTTTTGGTTAGTCGTTTGAAATAGATGTATTTTGATTGCATGACCAATCAAAAAGTGTTCAGTAGGCTTCTCCCTTTACATCTCTGGAAAAAAATCAATAACATTTTTTTTATGAAAAGTCAGAATTCTTTAAATTTGATTAATAATGTAATTTCTTCAGAAGATTTTTTTAGAAACAAGCATCTCTCTTTCTACAGGGTGATTCAAAAATCAATGTAAAAGTTTTTAGTTAAGGTTGTGATTACAAAAACAAGCCAAAATCATGTAAGAATGTATCACCAGAAAAACCAAACTGGTGAGCTAGAGGCACTATTAGTCATCTCTATATTTGGATTTAAGCACTATTATTCAATTTTCCGTCGGTCGCATCTATTGAAAATAAAGCTATTTTTGAAAAATTTTATTTCAGTTGTTTTCTAGCAATATTCTTATAACACTGCTTGTTTCTGGGAACATGTGTCTCACTTCTGATATGTCCCAGTGAATATTTTTTGAAGATTGACAAGATGAACTATTTTTTAAATACTTATTATTTGATTAGTATTATTTGACTAATATATTATTTGACTAGTTTTTAGATCTACAAGAATTAACAAATACATTGCTATTTCCTTATTTCACCGTTTAAATATTTTTAAAATTATTTATATTATTCCTAAAATGTACGACGAAACACTTAATAAAACAGCAGCGAGAGGTATGGAAAAGTCGTCTAAGTCAACAACTTTGTCTTTATATACGAGGCGTGGTTTTTAAGTATGGGCCGTTTTGTTGTATACACTAATAGGTGGCGCGCGCGCCGAAACGAGTGCTTGCGTCGTGTCCCGGCATTCCTTGGGAACAACTGTGCTCATTTGCAGCTGTGTAAGTAACCTGTACGGTCTGTTCCGTGTCTTTAAAATGTTCAATATTATCGAATCGCCCGCCCCGTGCGAGATACAGTCAGTGATACGTTTTTTTCGGCAAGAAACCTGTCTGCTGCAGACATTCACCGGCAAATTTGTGAAGTTTACGGAGCTACTGCCATGTGTAAAGGCAAAGTGCGTAAGATCATGACGTCCGTGTTTTTGGATTAGGCATGGTGTTTTGTTGGTCGCCTTCATGCAACGCGGAACCGCCATAAAGGCGGTAGCCTACGGCCAAACCCTTCTAAAGCTACGCAGAGCGATTCAAACAAAAGACGCGGCATGCTGACAGAGGGAATTTTGCTACTCCATGACAATGCCAGGCCTCACACCGCAGCTCAGACCCGAGCTTTATTGGACTCTTTTGGCTGGGAAGTTCTGAATCACCCCCTCTACAGCCCCGACCTTGCGACGAGCGATTTTCATCTTTTCCTCCATCTCAAACATCATCTCTGCGTCAACAACTACAACGATGACGAAGACGTGAAGACAGCCGTGACCTCTTGGTTATTGGAGCAGGCGGCAAGTTTCTTTGAAGAGGGTATTCAAAATCTAGTTGTAAGGTATGATAAGTGTTTAAACAAACTTGGCAGCTTTGTTGAAAAATAGAGAAATGTATGCAGAATCTGAAAATAAATTTGGTTTTTGAAAATTTTCTTTCGTTTGGTTTTTATTTTCAAACGGCCCTTACTTAAAAAACACGCCTCGTATATGTAAGTTTTGTAGATAGAAGCGTGCAGCTTAGTATGGATGTAAAAGAAACATTTTACTAATTCACATTTTTGCTTTATGAAGCCGTAAAAAAACTTAATTTTTTAACTTTTTATTATCAATCCCCTTGGATATCAAAGACTTTTTATGCAAATTCTTACCTTATTTTATAAAACTTTGTAATTGGAAGTATATGGACAAAATCAATATTTAAAGAAATGAACGCCTTTTCCACTTTTTTGGGACACCCTAATACATTAACCATATTTCAGAAGTATTTTTACATAGTCCCAACTTTTCACAAACTTCTAAGGTTTTAATATATGATTTGATTTGGTAATCGGATAGATAATAGTAGGTCGCGTGGTGGTGGTGGGGGGTTTGGCAAGGGAGTGCAGATGCCCCGGTCGAAAATCTTAGGAGGCGTCAAGGAGGTAAAATATTAGTGCGATTATGTCTCTTTCTCAAGTCAAATGTCTTAGCCTTCTTTTTCCTAGGGGATGAAAAATTATCACAGTACTCCGGTCACCACTTACCCTCTTTATGTCACTGACAAGAACGTAGTAAACGTTATCGCCTGTATGGCTTGAATGAAAAGGTTCGATAAGTATCATTGCTAATTCGTGAGGAAACTATAAATGGAACACGTCATCATCACCAGCTGTCTGACTCACAGGACAAGTCAGGTTGCTTTAAATGGCGATAATGTTAAGTTTTCAAAATTAATCGCTTCGTACAGGGAATTTTTTGAATACTTTCACCAACTATATTTAAGAAGTTACTGGGTAGCAGAGGAAAATTGAATCAAGCGAAAGCGAAACATTAAATGGATACGCTTGGAGAAGATGGGTTTATTCTTGTTTTTCTTCTGGAGATTTTATTCTTCTCTTTTTTTTTTACTTTCCCTGGGAGTTCTCACGTCTTTCTCAGTTGTCTTAGCTCATAAGGCCCTTTGTCTCCACGTTTGGCGATTATTCATTTGGTTTGGCTTCCGCGAATGATTGCTGCATAAATGACAAATTAAGCTGAATAAAAGCAGCCGTGATGCCAATTACGAAAAACATTTCTAGTTTTCCTCCGGAAAAGAAGAATGCTCTCTTTTATTTTATTTCATTGTTGACCAATAAATCATAGAAAAGAGTCCTGGACAGGGCCAAATAAATGGGCCTGTGTACTTGTAAACCACGTTTTAATGCAGCTGCTACGATTTTATAAGAAACATTTCTTTATATGAGGGAAAGTTTTTGTTTAATGTCGTAAAATGTTTCGAAATCAATAGGCCAAACATTAAAAAAAACTAGTATCTCGTTGGACTTCTTTTCGAATGCGGATTATTTTCACAAGTCTCTTCTTTTATAAGCATACAAAAGATCGCAATTAAATATTTGAAATTCATCAGTATTCGCAAAATTGCAAGTAAATGATAGAATTTTATAAGTATTCACAAAATTACAATTAAATGCTTGAAATATGTCAGTATTCTCAAAATTGCAATTAAATGTTCTGCGTTTTTCTTTACTTACAAAATTGCAATTAATTATGATTTGATATTAATGTACTCTTGGAGGTATTATGAATGGAATTCCGTTTGGTTATAAACGTTGAAAATGGTCTGAACCATTGAAACGACAATCATTTTGAAACATAATCAAAAAATAAAAATCCTTACATATATTTTGTTTTTAATCAGTCCTAGAAACATTCACGCCACATTCATAGAAAATCGAATAACGCGTTTGGTTGTGACTGCATTTAAAAAAATAGAATTACAGACACACGGATGTGATACAGAACAATTGTGGTCTGTTATGCTTCAGAAAATACGTAACATATTAACAATTTTCAAAGAAAAACTGTTCAATTACTACATATTTCTTTACCTGTTATAATAAATAACGAATATTAAAACTATGCCAGCGCTATCAAACTTTCCAAATAATCTCACTTATAAAACGTTTTGTGCCACTCTATAAAAGAATAATTCATGGTTCAGCTTTATAAATTCCTCTTTTATAAGCCAATAGAAAAGGAATATTCCAAGAGTTATCGACGTAAATTCCACTGCCAAATTTACTGTAAGCTAAGTCTGTAGCTTCATGTAAAGGTAAGAACAAATGCTATTCAATGTTCAATCATGTGTGAATCCACAATAAAAGGAATTTTGAAACCTGGACAGACTTTTATGAGTAGGTACTGTATGCTCTCAAATCTGAATTTTCGTCTTCGGCTAAACTTGCAATGAAGTGAACTATCCATATTGAAGAAAATTTAACCGAATTCCTTGTTCATTCTCTGACAATCCTGTTCTCTAGTTCTATCCCTACTTCTTCCACTTCCTCTACATTCTTTCGAAAAAAAATAATCCTGGAATGATTTTTCCACTTTTTAAGAAAGAGTCATGGAAAAAAGTTGTTGAACATCTTAGTAGAAAGTCAGATTCACATTTTCTGGAGTGGTTTGCGTTTAACCGAGTATAAAAGATTTGTTCTGAAATATTTGCATCCAGTCTTGAGTTCTTTTATATTTTAAAGACTTAATACTCTCCGCAAATGGTGGATATCAATGGTAAAGATATTCTAAGCAGTTTTATCATTAATATATACCAAAATTTTTTTAAAATTTCTATTAAAGAGGATTATTACATTTTGTCAATAAATGGGGATATAGTCCACCCTTCCTAAGGGGACATAATTATTTAAAACATTATTTTTACAATGATATTCGCATAATTACAACTATTTATTTAATTATGATTTTATTAAAATTGCTGAATAAGAGCTTTTAGGTTCCTATATTTGTGTCTTTCGCTTATTTTTATAAAAAAACTACAGGTTTTTTATATTGTAAATCTTTTTCTTTGGAATAAAAGATTAAGTATAGTTATGATTGCCATAATTACCAAGCTTTGATACGGGACTTTTAAGTGCTAAATAAATAAAACATGAAAGAAGTGGATAGGTAATGGTTAATTTTACTCTAATAAAAAATCACTAAAGTTTAAGCAATCTAATGAAATAAATAAGTAGAATATTAAAAAAATGCAAGACTAATTCTTTTTAGCCCAGTTGTATTTTAAATTTGATTTTGAATTTTTAATTATATCATTTTTTTCTTTCACATAATTATAAAATTGGGAAATTATAATGGCAAATCAAAATTACTTCAACTGCCTCCACTGACAGCCTGTTTCTTTCCCTCGACCATTCAGTTAAAATTAGGGAAATTATTCTCTCCACATTTGCATTGTGGATTGGAATGGCAAATATCGTATTCGAATAGCTTTATTAGACATGATTTCTGATCAATGAACTTTATCTAGAAAACACTCCAACTACTTCTCTTCCATACTCAATTCCACAGTTGCTTTGCAGTTTTGGTTGGTATTATTTTTCTCTTAAATAATCTTTTAGATATACCAAACTGGATTTATAGAATCCCAGTGTGGCCAATATCGATGTTTCTTACTTGTAAATATGCAATAATATTTCTATTTCTTCTCATTCGAGAAAACAGTACAAAGAACGGGACAAATAGCAATAAGGGACTGAGTAGCGAAATACGGTGACAGTCCCGTGTATACGGGACGCATGGCAACACTAAGTATAGTGTACTGTTATCGAAAAACACACATTATAAATCATATCTGTTTCAAGATCAAATTCTTTCGATCAATAAACTTAACAAAACTGTGAGGTACATAATAAATAATCAATTTTTAAAGGTAGAAAGTGAGGCGCATGAAAAATGACTTCTGCTTTTCAATCGTAAATGTTCCTCAAGAATTAAAACAACCCTATTTTTAACTATTTTTTATTATTGAAGAATTCTTCTCTATGACATGACATGACGCCACCCCACACTACTGGTGCCTATAACCTCAAGTGTTATCTAACCAATTAGGTGGGTGCAGGGTAGATGAGTACAACATTTCCACCACAGGGCCCTGGGAACCTACACGAATGCCATAATCCGAACAACTTTAAGTTCTCTCCTTCTCCATGGTTTAAGCTTCTGGAAAACCCAAGACTTAAGCTGGAGAAATTACTGAATCAGAACAAAAATATGCCGTGTTTGGGCAACACACTCTTAACGAGTTTGACATTTACAGACAGAAATGATAAAAAAAAACATTTAATCAACAGAACTTAATTAAATATAAAACACGCAGGAAACACACAAAAAGTTTGGAAAATATACACAATTAAACACATATATCAGAAAAAACTGTTCTGAATAAACAAAATGAACAGAGAAATAAAAAAATAATAATAATATTAAATTTGACACAAAATGTTTGAACTGTTGGTATTATGGCAGTTGATTGCACCTGTTCCTAAAAATCCACGTTCTTCCTTGCTTATACCATATGCACGGTGAAAAGTTCAGTGGAGCACGAATCCAAGGATGTATAGGGAATGTGTATTGAAGCAGTTTTTATTTTTCTCAGATTTCTCTAGGGTTGTTCATTAGGAGTTTGTCTCTCTTGTTACTGTCTGACGGTTGCTTGACTGTATGAGACGATTACCTTTTTATAAAACGTACAAAAACACAGACGGGTTTGTCCAAACACGGTGAAAAAGCTGAAGACACAATCAGACTTTTTCAAATGTTTTCACTGGATGGCTTGCTGACGAGAAGGTTGATGTCGTTGAGAAGGGATTACTAATAAAAACAAATTGATTGGACCCTTGATTTAAAAGTCGATGTATTGGAGGCTTAACTGGGTCGCTAGATGTCTGGCTTAAAAAGGACCTGGTAATTATGAATGTGATTGATAATCCCTCGAATTCTTCCGTGGGACAGGTGATTTGACGCTACTATCATGTACCATTCCTGTTCTAAGCTGAACTTTGATAGTTTCATGTGCCAGAATGTTGTTAGTAGACAAGATGTAGCATAGTGAATAGGAGTTCCAATTTCTCACAGCTACACAGTGGAGAGTTGGCTAGAAGAAATCTGTGTAGATATGAAGGAAAAGGGCCGCGTCCTGTGGAAAATAGAACGTCCGCTCTACTCCAGTTCGCTGACTACAGCGAAACTTTAGAAAATATGTTAAATGTGGATCGGTTGTATCCCTTTCGTCCCATTCACTTTGCCATTGCTTCATCATATCTATAAGAAGGAAATTTTTGGCGTGTCATTTTGGCCGTTTTCATGTCGAGATGGACGTCGTTTGATTCTGCCGCGGCCTTTGCTAGACTGTCAGCTGCTTCATTTCCAAAATAACCCACGTTTGCCTTTATCCATGAAATTTTTATGTGGGGGATTTTCCAGAAGTATTTCAAAATTTTTCCCAGGCTGTTGTGTTGGTAGTCTTAGGACTAGATGATGCTCGAATGCTGGCTCTATTATCCACGAAAATTGTAACTGGAAGACTTGTCTTGAGTGTAGCTGTGTATTTTACTACTTTATTGAGGGCGAGCAACTAGGCCTGAAAGACTGCATTGTCTTTCGTCAATTTAGCAGACCATTGATGCGTTGTATTATTTTCTTCCGTCATGCAGAAAGCTGCGCCCACCCCATTTGGAGGATTAGAACCGTCCGTCTAAAGGCGAATGACCACGTTATTTGATCTACCGTCATCAAGTGAAATTTGGTGAGGAAGTAGGTGCTTAGAGGGATCTCCATGACAGAAAAATTAAAATAATTTTCAACTTTAGATGACGGATATTCATTTATAAGGAGGGAGAAAAAATATAATTTTTATTTAACTGGAAGCCGTAAAGGCTACTGAAAATATATAGACTACTGAAATTTTCATTTCAGATTAACGATAATGTATTATGTATTCTTTATTAATATTTATTTTTTATGTAACAAAGGCAAAACTTAACGTTCAACCACTTATCAAAAATATTTAAAAATAAAATTCAGAAGCATCAAATTTAATCCTAAATAGTCCACAATTAAAATTAAAACTCGAAAATCAACTGTAGTTCTTTCTTTCTTTCTAAGAAGCTATTTTTGCAAACATTTAAACGAATCTCTAAAGTTATAAAAAACATTACCGGTTTTTGACGTGCTAATATAAATTTGGATTGTCTATGATGTTGATAATTTTATTATACTCATACCTCTAATAATTTTTAAAATCCACTAGAAACTTAAATTCCTGATTGAGTGTCAATCTTTAAGGGGACATACGACTGTTAAACCTCGAAAATTTTCGATTTTATGAAATAAAATATATATTATTCCCCAGACTTTTCTGAAAAATTTAAAACAATCCGCGTTAAGAAAATCCCCATAACTATGGAAGTTATGAAGGAAAATATATCGCGCTGTTCAACGTAAATACGGCCATATCTTTAAAGCCCTATATTTCAAAATGCGTTTTTCTGATATTGCGAGCACGATATTTCAAGAACTATTGAATATTTTTACATAACATTTTTACAGAATATGAATTTTGCTATGTTCTAAAAATTGAAACACATTTTTGTACATATTTCTCCAAAGAAGGTTTTTTGGAGGGAGGGGGTAGAAAAGTTGACATTTTAAATATTTTTAAAAATTTTATTTTAAATTGGTATATAAAGTAGAAATTAGATTTAAATGTTAATAAACTGAGGTTCAGTTAGCGCTATGTTATACTTAGCGAAATATCGACTTACATTACATTTAAAAGATTATCCATCGCCCATCGCCGCCGTGCTATCAGCGGATTAATCCCCGTAGATTGTTACAGGCTGCTCAACCTACCGCATCTCCGTTCTTCTTAATTTCAATAAGCCATCTCCCCGGATTAAAACATTACACTCTGTTTCAACGGAGAACTACACCTACGCATCACATGATTAGCACGGAAAGAACGCGTGATCTGCCGATATCTTTCTGAAGACTTAGAATTCTCAAATGATCTTGTTAGACAGTGTGAGAAAAATTATATAAAAAAGGATTAAAACTAGAACTTAAGTGATTAAATTTTAAGAGAAAGTTGCGCAGGGAAAAACACAATTTCTACATGTATGTCTTCGTGAATGTATGTTAATTCCAATATCACAGAGTGGCCAGGGCATTTTTTTTCAAATTCGGTCCACACATTCCAAATGGGCGGTCAAAAATGTTTGTAGGGGGAAATGAAATTTAGAGCAGTCCCTTTCTGAATACAAATGGGAATGATATTTAAATGCCATTTTACAAATGATTGGTATGACATTTCATTTATTTGTTTCAATTTTTCAAACTAAATATATATTGCTGTTAAAAAACTTGTTCAGTGAGCTCCTTATGACGATCATTACGACGATATTAAGAGATGTTTTCTCGGAACAGCTCAAGCATTTTGAAGAAACTTAGGAAGCACATTTCAATTTTTTAAATATAAATATTATAATGGTAAATGAGCTCTAGGTCACTGCATTTTGGGTCGGGTACAGACTTGTATTATTGGGCAATATAGGAAGAAATTTTTATGACCATGTTCTTTAAGTAGAAATGTGATATATAATTAAATGAAAGAATATTATAAAACTGAAGTTTCATGAATTATTTTAGTTGAATTTGAGTAATATTCTATAAATAAAATAATATTTATAAACATTATTTTATTCATATAACATTGATATGTATTAACAATTGTATTTATATCTTGAGTTTTTGTTAATAGAAACCAAGTTCTTTTAATAATGTTTCTGTTTTTCTTTTGAAGTAAAAAACAAATATATTGTATTGGGATTGAGCGAAGTGCGTTACACACCTTTGAAATTTTATAGATCATTTTTATTTCCAACAATAAAAAGCAACAGTGTGACAAAAAATTAATTATAAAAAAATATTTGATATTGGAAATTGTTGACATAAGAAAAACAACCTGCTTTGTCAGTCGTAGATCTTCCACGAAGATTGAAACCAGATAATTTTTCTCGTTTGCATTGATGATGTTTGAATAATTCTTGTCCATAATAAAAAAGAAAATAATTTAATACTTTATGTGAGACATATTCTGCATTTATTTCAACGGGAGAAGAAAAGACAAACTCCTCCATTTTTTTATCATCATTAAGATAACGACATCGGAAATCTGAGATTTGAATAAGTTTATTTGGTTAAGATTAATTTGCTTATATTAAGCTTCTCCTTCCGAGGTAAATAAGATTTAATTTAGGGCAAAATTGTTATTTTGGACAGTTTCATGACTATAATGGCGATGGCATGTGTTGCAAAGAAATTTGAATCTCAAGACTGTGATTCAAATCTTCAACCTAATTAAATGACCGCTTCTCTGCTATTTCTTAACTGCAGTAGAGAAGGGGTCATCTGATTAAATAATAGGTGTTGTACTGTATTTCAGGAAGCATTATCAGACTTCTTTATTAAAAACAACGCTTTCATTTAGCATATTTTTCACAAAAACATATATTTTGCTAACTATGTATAACATCTTAATAAATGCATTTTCTTCGCCAAATATCATTTCATTCTTTAAGAAATAACATATATATATATTCCTGCGTTGTTAATCAAAGTTCGTTCAAGACAAATACCACGTTGCTACTCTAATTTTTTATTACCTTTAGAAATATATATGTTTTTGTTACAAATATCACAGTGTAAATTACAGACGATTAAAAGCTGCTAAGCAAAGTTCGTCCAAGTCAAATACCACGTTACTACTCTAATTTTTTATTACTTTTAGAAATATATATGTTTTTGTTACAAATATCGCAGTGTGAATTACAGACGATTAACAGCTGCAGCCAACGTATTAAAACAAAATCAGGTCTGGAGTAAAAGGTTTTGATTCCTGATGTATTGTGATTACGGTTGCATCTAATACGGCAACACATGTAAAAAACTAAGCAGGTCCTTTTCATCTACCAGATTAACTCTTGTATCCGGTGTAAAAGTCTCTCAAATAATATAGCCGATCTTGTTAAAATGATACTTTATTAAAACATCTAAAAAAGTGTAAAAACCAACAAGCAACATAGATTCTGAACAAGAATGAAAGTTACTATTACTGCATTTCTGAAACAATGACCTCTGTTGCGAATGGCATCACCTCATCAACCAATCAGAGCCAATCTAAACTAACATCAGCTGTTGTTATTTTATTTCCACTAAGTAGATGTACTTGTAACTTGTCAATGTAACGTTGTGTGTTGTGTTCGTCCGTAATTAAACGTCTCTTATGTGTCACATCCTTGCATATCCAGTATTTATTGATCATTTCAGCCAAAACCAGACATCGGGTAGATGTCAGCCCTACATTTGTATTTGAATTATTGTGTAGCAGAGAGTTACGCTACACCCACAATCCAGGGTTTTAAAGGCAGCTGCCAGAAGATTGCGCATGCTCCAGACTTCCTCTGCTATGGAGTAGCTTTATCCATCCAACAATTACTTTACCCTAAAACTGGTTTCTTTTATTTATTTTTCTGTTTAAATTAATTGCTCTTGTTTCTGCCAGATTGCATTTTCTACTTTTTTCGTTTTCTTTTCTTTTGTGTAGATAAACGACTGGACATCGTCATTGGTTATCAGAAGAACATGGCCAAGTAGCTTCTTTTTGTATCATTATAAGATTTTTTATATTTTTTATAGCTGTTTATCCAAAGGCAAGCTATTCAATGACTCCTATTGTTGACGCAAAAAGCATGAAAGGTTGACAGTTTTTTTCTTTATTCCTAATGGCTGGAGCCCATTCATTCGAAAGAGATCATTAAAACTACAAAAAAATGAACCAAGATGAGAAGAATAACAATGCATACATCGGCAAATGCTTTTTACAAATCAGAGAAAGAGTTTCTATTTTGCGTTGAAAATTTACGTTTCTATTCCAATACGGGACATCTCTTTTTCAAGCAATATTTTATGAATTTTGTTTCTTTTGCGTTAAGTTTTTACTATTAAAGTTTATTTATTAAAGAATTACCGACATCCATTTTGATTTCCTGGATATTCTTTTCACAGTACATTATCATTCAGGTAGTTTAAATTCATATTTAAATGTAACTCATTTATAATACATTATAAATGGCCTTTATATTCGATAAAAATCGTCGTAACAAAAAAGGGAAACATTCATTCGTTATAAAAATACAGAACATTGTATTCTACAAGGGATTCATATCTTTTTATATTTAGTTGCTGTGTTGTACTATTTGTTATTTGTTTTTATCAAAAATAAATTCAAATTCTTAAGGGTTAGATTCTGAGTGTATAAAGTCTTGGGCTTAATAGAGGAAACTTATTTATGATTAACTTTATGAATAAAATATATTTTAATATGAAGAATTATTTCATCATATATCCCATATTTTAAGTTAATACAAATAAAGAAAATTGAGCTATTCGTTATTTCAAATTCAAACGAAAGTTCAGAGAAAGTAATTCGAGCAGATCAATAAATTTAGTGTATGCTGAAACGAAAGGAGTATCCACACAAATTCTAAGAAGTGGGCAAGATTGATTTTTTGGATGAGAATGGTTCAATTTCAGAAGATCAATAATAAAAAATAAGTATATCGTCGCTTATGCAACACCACCTATCTCAATTTTTTGAAATTTCAAAGAGAAAAGAAATACCCATTTTTTGGAAATTTCAAAGAGGAAAGAAATAATCAATTTTTTGAAATTTCAAATAGGAAAGAAATTCTCAATTTTTCCTCAACCAAAACAAATGTTTCTGATTTCTTTTAACATCTGGTTGGAAAATGCGGTCTCATCTTTGTATCGGGTATTAAAAAAATGCAGAAATATTCGTTATTGGGTGTGAAAAATTGAGTATTTCTCTCCTCTTTGAAATTTCAAAAAAATGAGTATTTCTTTCCTCTTTGAAATTTCAAAAAATTCAGTATTTCTTTCCTCTTTGAATTTCCAAAATATTGAGTATTTCTTTCCTATTTGAAATGCCAAAAAATTGAGATTGCTGGTTTTGCATGTTAAGCGGCGATATTTTGTAATTAAAAGAAAATAATGCAATGCTTCTTCTTCCCTCTAAATGTTCCTGAAGTGAATGAAAAAGATAGCTTATACTTTTGAGAATATTAGTTCGCGTTAAATTCAGTTTTATAAAAATATTCTTGCGAAACAAATAATGCATATGTAACAATTCTAAGTAATAATATTATCTTAGTTTAACTAACATTTAATTCAGTATCAATTGCAGATGATGCTGTAAAATTGTAGCATCTCCTTATATATCGTACATTTTGTCTATATAAAATGTATTTTTCACAGAATGGTTATAAAAGGGCCGCTTAAAAATAATCATCGAATACAGTATTAAAAGAAGTTGGTTGGAATAAAAAGTTTTATTTTGAAGATGATTTTTTGTTTCGTCGATTGTCCTGCATATACAGGAAGAAACTCAATTTGAATTTCTGAATTTATCCAAACATACCTTTTTAGATCTGATTTTGACTAATACTAATACCCTTAGGGAGTGTTCACTCCTCAACTTCTTCTTTGTTTCAGTATCAGTATCTTCTTTGTTTGCACAATATACGCGTTTTGTGTTCGACATCGAATTATTGCGCAGATAATCAAGAATGCATTTTGACAATTTTACATTGACCGACTCGGTCAAAAATTGGATATAAATCTACGATGTTGGGGCAAAGATCATATTCTAAAATTCCCTTAGTAGTTTTATAGTAGTCCAATTGTATAAACATGAATTGGCAGATCGACAGACAACAAATTCATGGATAGAATTCTTCAAAATTTTGAAATTGTTTTAGATATCTCGTGTGAAGTTAAAATACACAATACTTTATTTAATTTTTTTAATAAAAAATTATTTCATTATTATTATTATTATTATTATTATTTTTATTATTATTATTATTATTTTTATAAAATTATTAAATAAAATATTATTATTATTATTATTATTATTATTATTATTATTATTATTATTATTATTATTATTATTATTATTATTATTATTATTATTATTATTATAGTAAATAAAATATTATTATTATTATTATTATTATAGGATATTATTTAAAATATTATTATTATTATTATTATAAAATTATTATTTAAAATATTATTATTATTATTATAAAATCATTATTTAAAATATTATTATTAATTAAAAGTTATTTAAGTTATTATTATTAATTAAAATTATTATTTAAATTATTATTATTTATTAAAAATTATTATTATTATTTAATTACACAGGCCTGCATAAAAATACGTTTTGAAAATTGTTTCAATTTTGATGACTGATTTTTATGTTATTTTTAGTACTGATTCTAAAAACGAAATCCATTTATTTATAACACATACAGGTGTTTTGCTAAGTGATTGCATATTTTGAAGGAAACAGTTGAAATCGCAAAATTTTGACATTTCATTTAAATTTCATTAATTCATAAATCCATATAAATGACATTTATATCCTAGTTCAAGTAATTCTTAAGTATAGGTAGAAAGTTACAAGTCCTTATAGTAACGTTTTTTCTTTACCTCAAAAGTTCTTTTGTCACTTTTCCTCTTGTAAATTAGCAGGGATTGTCTCTGTGTAGTATCCAGAAGTAGTCGGCTATCATGCTGACATTCCATTTTCCTTGATATCGCCTCTCCATTTCCTTTATATCTTAGTAAAATATTTCACCTTGTTCCTCACTAACTGCATCTAAATTTTCAGGAAAATAGTCCAGTTGCGAATCGAGAAAATGAACATTTAATCTCATACTACAGCCTAAAATCTTGAAATTTTTTATCATCTCTTCTACAATATATTTGTAGTTTGGGTTCTTTTTGTTCCCAAGAAAACTAGTAATAACTAGTTTGAAAGATTCCCAGGCTTTTCTTTCGTTTGTTTCCATTTTAGTCTCAAAATTTTCATCTTTCATCATTTTCCTGTCCTACAAACATATCTTCCATCAGTTTTGCTTCCGATAAACCCGGGAACTGGTCACAAAGGTATTTAAAGCATTCACCTTCTTTCGGTAAAGCCTTGACAAATTGTTTCATAAGACTAATTTTATGTGAAGCGGTGGAAGTAACACTTTTATTGGCAAGCAGGAGAGGTATCTGATTTCAACTGGTTGCCTCTGTCTTTAATATTTTGTTTAATAGGTAATTTACCGATTCAGAGAAATATCCTGGATTGAAACAGATTCTTCTTTCTTGTTTGGTAGTTTAATCCACGAATTTACTATTTTGAGTCCATAAATATGTTTATCGAACTCATATAAATAATACTTTTTTGCCCGAAATACACTAATTTCGTAAAAAATAGATTGCGATTGTTGATGAATCTGTACGTGATGGAATTTTTTCATTATTTTTCCAGTAATCAGCAACCAAAAAAACTATCAAAAACACCACTTGCTTTACCGACAATTTTTTCATCGCAGACCTGTGTTATTATTATTATTTAATTATTATCATTATTATTTAAGTTTTTAAAATTTTAATACACATTTTATATAAATCTATGTTGTTGGGGCAAAGATTATACACTAAAATCTGCTTAGTAGTTTTTGAGTAATCCAATTTTCCAAAAAGAATTGACAGATCGACAGAAAGCCAACTCATGGATGGAATTCTTCAAAATTTTGAAATTGATTTGCGTTTCTCGTGTAAAGTCCACATACTAAATTTCTCTAAATCGTTCTATTTCGAGCTATAGTGGTATTTGGTGACATACAAAGTCGTACTATTTGCTGTCAGGACCTCATACTATAATTCATCTATCTAGATTACTGCTTATCCGAGTTATCGTTTCGAAATAAAATTAGGTAGACAGTCATGGTTTCAAAAAAGTTTTTCCCAGACGAGAAGATCCAAAATGGGAATATTCATCAAAATCTCGATGTTGAACATTTAGACAATTTCAATACTTTCTCCTTGCATACTAAGTGACATGACGAAACCAAGTGATCATCACACCGAACATTGGCGGAAAAGCTGCCTCTCCAACAAATACTCAAGATCCAAAATCATCCATCTAATCAACTTCATTACCGAAAATGAGGTCTTGTTTAAATTGGACCCTGGAATCCACAGTAATTTTTCAGATCGGGCGTTCAGGTCACTGAATGTCCAATGGCGTAACGAGGAGGAGGGGGCAGGTAGGGCACGTGCCCTGGGCGCAATTGTAAGGGGGCGCAAAATTAAGGAATCAATTGATTATAACTAAAAGATAAGAAGCTCTTTTGAAGCTCTTATTTCCAAGTTGCTTAAAGATTCAAATAGTTCCAACAAAGTGTGGGAAAATCTTAAGGATACAGTCATTTTTACAACGTAGAAATCTCAAGCTGCGGCAAAATAACAAGTAATATTATGTTTCAAAGATTTTCTGCCCCAAACCCCCGTCAATGAAATTAAAAGCTCGTTTAAGGAAGGCTGCTTCCCAACTTTGTGTCTCGGTGGGGTTGGAGATACGGGAAGATGGTTAGGAATGATTATCTCCCGCAGAGTTTCTGATGGTTTTTCACGGTATCCCCGATTCATACTGACAGGATGTCAGTTCTTCGGAAATTGGTGATAAATGGTTAGCGAAAGTGTCATTTCTATTTTCAATCAGCAAAGAGTGCAGAACGGAAAATATACCTCCATTATTTTGCGTAGTGTTTTTAGTACTGAATATATGCATAATTTGTATGATGAAAATGCGATAGTGTTTATTTTAAATTTTATTTCGCAAAACCTAGATGCAGTTGTTCTACTAAACGTAAACAAACAAAAAATACTCGCCAACAGAGAAAAGACCGCGTAAAGTTCTGCAGTTGCTGGTAAAAATTATGAGTCCTTATTGACGTTGAAATCAAGATAAATGAAAGGGATTTCTTTAATAATTAACGAAAACAAATATATAAAAGAGAAATTCAATTCCTACCGTAATGCGAAGCGTTTTCTTTCCTCATAGAGTTACTCTATCGTCGCCAATTAATTTTACTGTTAACAAACGCAATGAAATTTACCTTGACTATCAAATCACTCAACTACTAATTCTTACCTAAAATAATTATTTAAATATGTAAATATGGCAATCATATTTTTTTGTTTGTAATTCTTATGTTTAGTACATGCACAAACATTTTAGTACTAAAGTACTGTACTTATAAAAACTTTTGCTTCATTAAAAGACAGAAAAGTTCATTTATAACATTTCGGATACTCTAAAGCCACCAAAATTTTTTAGAAATGTATCGTTTTTTTATGAGCACAAGTACTGTCTAATAAAATAATAAGGAATTGCAATTTTACATGTCATTTTTACATATATATATATATCGATGTCATGAAAATCAATCAATGTTAAATTTAAATGGAAAGAGTGTAGTTTATCGGTAAAAGAGTATAAATGCTCATCAGGGGTAAATAAGTGAAATTTATACTAACCGCTAAAAATTAGAGAAATCCTAATGCTTTCTGCGACCAGTGCTAGCATAAAGCTAAAAACACTGCCAAACGGTTAGTATAAATTTCACTTATTTACCCCTGATGAGCATTTATACTCTTTTACTGTAAACTACACTCTTTCCATTTAAATTTAACGTTGATAGATTTTCATGACATAGATATTTTCCATAAATCTCTTTGAATTGCAGCATTATTGCATATTCGTTGCAATAATGTGTCGTTATTGTGTTTTATATTATTTTATATCCCTCCTCTCTTTTTCCCTGGGCAAGAACCTTTTGGCATTTTCTTTCCCTCAGAATTTTTTCATGACTTTTTGGAATTATGAATTTTGGTATTTATTATTTGCTTACAATTTGTTATGATTGTTTCTTATATTTTATATATATATATATATATATATATATATATATATATAAAATAATAATCAAAATTTTATGAGCAATACGTAACTGAACGAAGTACATCGA
>BGPR01012752.1:0-43793 GCA_013235015.1 Araneus ventricosus | reverse complement strand
AATCAGCAATAAATTCAAAAATATAGATATAAATAATTGATTAAAAATGCTAAGAAATATCTAAACAAACAATATATTTTGCTGTTAATTTTTCTGTTTTTCCCTCGGGCTACTTTGTCCACTCAGGTCATAGAAAAATGACTATTACTATGCATATTAAAAGTTGTGAAGGAGAATTCTTCATATTTTTAAAAAAATTTAATTAATTTTCTTTTGCATAATATTAAGTAAAAAACGGGACAATCGGAACATTTACTTCAGAATCAGGACAAATCAGACGGAAAGTTGAAATTCAGGACAGTTTCAACTGATCCGGGACGTGTGTTTATTTCATCTGAGCACCACAAATATTCCCAATTTTTTAATACTTGCCAAAGCGACGCATTCTAGTAAAAATCATCTTGTGTCTACCTGTATGAATTTACATTCCTTCTATGTGCATCACAGACCTCGGAAGAGTTTTATCTGTAGGATTGATATCGAAATGCACAATTTAATACTTGATTCTACCTGGAAAAATAAACTTTCTAGGATGGCAAACAATATTTTGCAAACAACTACAGAGGCTCTTTGCTCACTTTTATACATTTTGTTATTACGGAATACAATTTTTGCACATTTATTTACATGGTATTTACAGAACTAATTTACATTATTTGTGTTTTAAATTTTCAATTTCATAACCCTTATTTTTAACAATCTTTCTATACCGTAACTTCCTTGACAATAATGTCTTTTTTAATGTCAAAGAAGTATTTTGTCCCATTCCTCTTTAACAGCTTTCCACAGTACACAAATAGTTTGGATAATGTGCTTTTTAAAAGTCCAGAATCTCAAAAGTCCATGGGTTGTTATTATCAAGAGGATTTCGAAGGAATATCAGTGATAGATGTAGTCGTAATAGCAATTTCTTGTTCTATTTTTCCAGGGAATTTACAGTGGAATGTGCTGTGGGGCTGCTGCTTTGTGTTGATACAGTTCTGCTGATTGATGGCATTGTGGATAAAAATATGGTATTCCATATTTGAAGATTGGGGATAATATATACTCCAGATAGTATGTGAAGTTGATCTTAACATTTTCTCAACTTTCTTTACTTTTATTTTGCCATTATATAAAAAACAGTAATATTCATAAATCCCTTAGAAAAACTTTCTTTAGATTCGTTGAAACATGTCGTAATATTTTTTCTTGTGCTTGATGATAATAAATTTCTCTTTCTTTTCTTGCAGTCATTTAAATAGATCAAGCCTTTTCTCTGGATAAATGATGTTCATAAAAAACTCTGCCGCGTGTTCTGTGTTCAACGATATGACGTGGAGAAAGACTAAGAACTTGTATTTTTGTTCTTTTTAAGATTCAAATCAGTGTTAATAATTTTGATTAAAGTTCATACTGAGCATTTTAATGATTTTGCAACAACCTTTTACGTAGAGGATTTTCTTTTAACAATAAAGGTCTCACATTTGCAATATTCGAAAAACTGCGTTTTTTCCTTGGATATTTATTTGGAACAATTTTTCCACTTGAAGCCAGTCCGTTTTCAGTTTTTGCCAATTTTTTTCCTTTTCTTATTAACAATATATACTATCTTGGCTTTAGATTTCAACAAATCATAGCTTTCACAGTGTCTTTGAATAACTGAATAAGAAGCAAACTCTTCGGAATGAGCAAAAACGCAGCCTTCCATCCATCGCTTCTTTAAAAGTGCCATTTTGCATCTAAGCAAAACTTATAGGTAGCAGACGATAATTTATATTTTCAAAAATGTAATTATTTTGGAAATAAATTTTTATACACAGAGGATTATCTCCAACAGCGAAACAAAATCGTCTAAAAAATATGCGAACAGCCTCTATATATGATGAAAGCATTATTTCTACACAGGCTTCTACCTTTAATCACTGCACGTGTACATCGAAGCATTTTTTTTAGAATGAGGAGAAAAAAATGTCCAGATTGTAAACATGCTTCACTTTCTTTCTCCTATTTAATAAGGTGGTCATATTATGGGTACAGTTCAAGTTTGTAAAACAATTAACTTTTATTTTATCTAGATTTAATTTTCAAAATATAATAATTTGTTTATATGAAAGGTTTATTTATAAGCGAAATTCGAAGAAATCATGGGCATTTGATTCCTATTTAGGAGAATTTTTCAATCCGGGACACACATCAAATTTCGGGACTGTCTCGGCTAATCCAAAACCGTTGGTCACCCTAACTCAGCAAACATTATAAAACTGAGTGCTTCAAATATATTCTTTTTCTATATTTTATCAAACAATCACGCACAGACATTTTAAAAACATTTAATAGGATGTTTTATGTATTTTGTACTTTGTGTATATCAAACAACTAAATGATTTCTTTTGATGATTTCTGATGTGAAATCATCATAATGAAAAGATGATTTATAAACAGTAACAAAATAAATAA
Organism: Araneus ventricosus; assembly: GCA_013235015.1. Classification (NCBI taxonomy): domain Eukaryota; kingdom Metazoa; phylum Arthropoda; class Arachnida; order Araneae; family Araneidae; genus Araneus; species Araneus ventricosus. The sequence continues at coordinate 41,354 of BGPR01012752.1, read as the reverse complement.
TTAACAAAAGAAGTTCTAGGATAATTTGTGAGATAGAGAGATCTAATTACTTTTTTAACTATATCGCTTTCCAATTCATGCAAACGAAATAGTTACACTTACAAATGAATTATCTGTTTTGTTTTGCAACGAGTCACTTAAAAGTTTCACAAAAAATAACAATTTTTCCCTTTACAATTTATCAGTTTATTTGAAAATTAGTTCATCTATCACAGAAATGCTTCATCGCAATTTTAATAGAAAGATACGTAATTCTAGATTTTTAACACATTGACAACTAAAGAACATTTATTTCGTTTGTAGGCTGATTCATGAACTCTAAAACATCTTAAAGTAAATTCAAATGTTAAAGTCAAGAAATATTTATATTAAGCAATAGAATTTGCAGATCATTAAAGGTGGCATTTTCTTTCCAGAAAAATGGAAGTAACCCTGGTAATACACGAGCTCGATTATATAAAATTTTAAGTAATTTTCAGCATGTGCAAGCTAGATTCATTTTGCCCCCCCGGAGATATGGGGAAAAGAAAATTTCACCCTTTTCTCCATTTTCACCTCTAATTTCATGAGAGTTGAAGCTGTTCCTTACAATCATTTACATCGATTTATACAACTGCAGTTGAAATTTTTAAAAAATGCGAGGTGTCATGATAACAGTGTCCAAGATTAGCGCATAAGGATTATGAAACGAAATACGGTAGTCTTGATAAACCGTGAAGAAACACATATAAAATCAAAACAGAGCTGTGTATCCATGAATCGTAAAGACAATCTAAAAGAATTATTGGATAAAAATTGACAGGAAATTCAATTATGAAATCTTTTCTGGCTGATGGATAAAACTCCATCTCTTTAAAGTATGGAAATACCGTATTTTTATTATACGAATAAATTGAAAATATTCTAATGAATCTTCAGAAGCAAATGATATATAATTAAATTGCACAATTCTACACAATCAGCTTTCAGCAATGTCCCAGATGTCTGTACTTTTAAATAAGAACTGGTAGAACTTACTAAAATCAACAGATGTGTGCATTTGGGCAAGTATTGTTCTTTAACATTAAAGCATCGTTTTGATTAGAAATATATTAAACATTTAAATTCTCAAGAAATGAATGACCATTTTATCTTCATATAAAGATTATTTTCTCAGAACGGAATTGGTCGCTGTTTTGTTTCAAAAATCCAACTTCAGATCTTTTCCGTTCTTTATACAAAATTCATAAAGCTGCATAAAATTAATTAAGGATAAAAAATACAGTGGAGCAGAATTTTTAATTCGCTTTAAGATGATTAACTTCATGAATACTGAGATTATTTATGGTAAAATTTTTAAATTTACATATATAGTGTGATCTTGGAAGCTTTTATTCAAACTCTGTTCAAGGGTCTAGAAGACAAGACCATGCCCAACATTATAATGATGGGCAATGCGAAATTCCTTTAAAATAATTTGGTACAAAATTTCATACACTTCAGTGACAATATCGCATTTTACGAATTATCATTAACGTGGCAGATAGTGTTTTTTACAATTTAAAAAATGGAAATTCTTTGAGAGACATTCAGATTTTAAACATCGCATCACATTTTTTTTTTGCTTCTCAGTATCACTTTCTATCTGCAAAACTTCAGTTCACATGCCTAACAACCATGGCTGAAGCATAATGCTAAGAATTGAGAAGCAACAAGATTTGGATTTAAAACCGGACAAGTAAACAAAAACTTGCTTAGATAACATTAAATTTCTATAAATATTTGAATTCAGTTGCGAAAAAATTGTTTTTTATCTTACAGCTTAAGTACAAATATGAAATTTTACTATTTTCATAACAGTTAGCCATTGAAATAAATAAAAATATATTATTTGTTAAAAATAGTTTTTAGACTCTGATCTTTGCTTAAATCAATTGTCCAATTTCAGTTATGAGTTGTTCTAGAGACTTATTTTGTTAAAAGAAAACATAAATTCTGGAATTTTTAGTCTAATAATTTCTTTGCCATTATAGATAATTTAATTTTTACTTTTCTAAAAGAATTATGTTCAAAAATATACTTCCTAAAAACTAGAAGAAAGAAAAAGATATCATAATTTGGTTTTTTTTGGAAGTGATTATTTGCAGATACTGTACCTGCGAATAAAACATTATTTGCAGGTACACTGTACCTACAGATAAAACGTTGTTTGCAGATATAACTGTACCTACGGATTACTTGCAGGATTTGTCAAATTAAATATGCTTCTGTAGAAGTTTTAAAATGTTCTTTTTGTACTTGAAACTTTCTTTCTTTGTTTATGAGATTATTAATAGAAATATTAATGCTACTTTGTGAGAATTTTCAGTTTCACATCGGAGACATGCAACGTTTTTTGTTTCATATTTAATTTGGTCTTGAGAGCTGATTTCTAATTCATTTGATTGAATTGGTAGAGAAAATATACTTTTCAGTCATAGAATTTAACCTCATGGCAAATTATCAATAAAAACGAAATTTGCCATCCTAATGAGCTCCAAAGACCCGAAAGATGTCTTACGAAATTTTAAACTTCCCTTTACAGTTGACGGAAATCCCAAAGTCAATAGTCTTCATCTGCTATAATCCATTTACAAAATGCAAATTTACATTGAAGAAAATGCAGAATTAGCCGTCGTTAAAAATTTTAACAAAGGGTAAAAAGTTAAAGAAGGAAACTAAACAAAATTAGCTAGTTTTCTTAGTGGCATGATCGTAAAGTGCTTGCTTACAAACCGAAAGGTCAAAGGTTCGAATCTGGTTAATAAGTTAGGTTTTTTTTTTCGTACTCGCAGACGTAAACAAATCTGTTGAAGAATTTGAAATTTCCTTTTTCATTTTTAAAAGAGATGTCTAGAAATTCAATTTTTTATTTGATTTAATTTTTGTTTTCTAAACCTTGTTATTTTTCGAGCATATTTTAAATAACTATATTCTTACTCCCTTTCCACTATTCAATGCTTGAATGTGATTTAAATTTAAAAATGTAAGAATATTTACTTCTAGGTCTCTTCAATTACTCCTATAGAAGAAAAATAATTTGAACCAAATGTGCACTGCCTAATTAATAACGTTTTAACCAAAGCTACAGTACCTTCTAATCCCATAATCCAAAAATAGGTAGAATTCGATAATAAACAGCGTCTCTCTACTTGAGTTTTTAACAATGGATTAAAAACAAACTATTAAATATTTATAGGAATGAAGAAAAGGTTTGAATGCAAGTCCAGCAATGAAAAATAATGTCTACAATTATATTTAAACATCTTTTTTAAATTATTAAGATTAGAGAAAAAATTCACGACCACTCATTATTTATTCAAAATAGTAAATAACATTTTATCCGCAGATATTTTAATCGTTGAAACTAATTTCACTTGATCTGGTATAACTAAGTGTCTAAATCCATGAGTCAAGAACTCAAAAAGGAAGCCAAAAGCACGCAGTGTTCCTCAGGCGGTCACCCTCCCAAGTACTGACCGCGCCCGGTGCTACTTAATTAGAATGATCGGACACGTTGGCGCACTGTACCTGCAAATAACGTTTCATCCGCAGGTATTGTACCTGCAAATAACGTTTTATTCGCAGGTATAGCACCTGCAAATAACGCTATCCTATTTTTTTTAAATATGCATACTACCCTCAAATACTAAAAAGTATACCCTGAAATTTTTGAAATTCATAAAATATTTTATAAACTTAATTACAAGATATTTATAGATTTTTCAAAATATTATTTATTTCATTGCATCTGAAATGAAAGCTGATCGTAAAAATGATAAATTTATTCATTTAAAGAAAATACGCATTACGGAAAGTACAGTGTTGTATGCCACAAAATGAAAGCCAATCGAACATTATTTAAAGTATTTAAAAGTTGTAAACACTCAGTTTTGAAAGCATTAAAAGACATATTAAGAATTAAAAGTAGTAAGCACTTAATCATAAAAAAATATATTAAGAATAATGTATTAAGACTTTAAAAGTTGTGAACGCTTAATCCTTAAAATTTGTTCAAAATGTTATAAAATTCATATAAAGTGAAATTATCAATGTAATTAAATTTGAAAGTTCTCAAAATGGCGCTCAATATGAGCAAAATAGGGCCCCGGTGGCCTAGTGGTAAAGTCTCGGCTTCGGGACTGGAGAGCATAGGCTTCTAAACCCGATTCTACTGAAGATCCACCTCGTATATCCTGCTGTACGTTAAGGCCCGGTGCACACCAGCTGATTTGTGCCGTTGAGCAGTAAAATATAACAATAGTGAATAACCACGTGCAAATTGGTTGCTCCACAGGGAGAATGGGGGTTACTTTTGTTATATTTTTCTGCACAACGACACAAATCAGCTGGTGTGCTGGGCTAAATCATACGCATAGTGGGTCAAACGTCCTCTCTCTACTGAGGTGTTGAAGGGGTGCCAGCTCAGGTGTCGTCCTTGTCATCTTACCGCAGCTTAAAATTACGAGGTCCATCCCAAAGTAGCCCTCAGGTTGCTTCAAAACGGGACGTTAACATTTCTAAACTAAGTTGGCGTAGTAAAATCAATAAAAAAGGATGTAAACCCAATTAACTACAGTAAAACTTCGATTAACCGTCAATTTCTGTTATCCGTCATCGTCCAAGAAAGGTAGCTTTACAGTATTACAATACATTTCTGCACATTACTACTCTTAATATTGAAATTATTATTGAGTGTTTTGTAAAAGTAGAGAAACACAAATGTATTATTCACTTTTGAAGGGTTTTATTGTCAGTTTTGTCCCAATCCAGCAGTGAAATCACATTACTGTACACAAGTATTTAAGAGATTTCTGTTATCCGTCTATTCAGTTATCCGTCACATCCCTGGCCAGGACGGTGACGGATAATCGAAGTTTTCCTGTATATGATTTATGACAACTGAAAAACAGGAAATTAGAAATATGTTAAATTTATTTCCTTATTTTTATTGTATTTACCTACCAGATATTTATAAATTTTTTTTATTCAATTTCCTGTGAAATTGCAACTCGTAGTAAAATTTATAAGTTTACAGCATTTATAGGTATAGTAAGTGGATATCGAACATAAATATTTTTCCTATTCTATAAATTTAAAATATATCTTAAATCCTTTATCCAAACGGGAGGACAGATATTTTTTAAATATCTGGATTTATAAAAATAAAATTTCGAGATAATAAAAAATGAGACGTTATTGACCACAATATCGGAATAAAAATAGATCAGAAAGTATACAATATCAGAATGTGGATATATTGCCTGTTTTGAAAAGAAAATTTGGGATATTTCACGGAAGAGATGAAACGTTATTTTCACAGATCGAAGTGATTTTTACGAACCCTGCTGGTTATTTTTTATATGTGTTTAATGAAAATTTATTTTTAACTCACAGAGAGTGTAATAAAGTACTTGTGATGATTTGGAAAGTCACACAAATAGAAATTTTGGATTAAAGCTTTCGGTGATGAAAGCGAAGGTAATAATTTCATAACGCTTTGAAATCAATTTTCGAGAGGAAATAGTGGATTTTTCCCATCAAAGGAATTCGATTAGAAAGTGTTCAAAAATATTAATCGGATTCCATAGATACAAAAGTAAGAATCGTCATATATTTGGGTCATGTAAGGCACTTTTGAAGCATCGATAAAATCATTGAAAGAGCTTGATATTGCTTTTAGTACGCATAGTTAAAGTAGAATTTATTTTTGCAGTATGAACATACAGTCGAATCTGTAAATATTGGATTTGAAAGTTTGGGAAAAAAATTTTATAATTTTCTCACTGAAAAAAATTATGCATAATTATTTTTTAGGCTTAAAGAAGACTTTAAAAAATCAAATTATCAAAGAAATTTATTTTAAAAATGAACAAATGTGCATGGAATTTTCAAATTTGTTTACTATGTACTTAAAATATATGTTCGCATGGAAAAAATCAGAAACTAAATTACTGTTTATTTTTGGACAAAGTTGTCCCAAATATCTTTTTGTCGATTCCCTTTCATAATAACTTTCACTTTACCCAATGAGGTGACTTTCTTTCAGGAATATTAGGAATAAGTCTCAATCCCTGCCGGATGGTTTGGAGTGCTTCTGTCACTTGTTTTCTAGATGGTTTTGCAGTTAATTCATCTTCATTGTTGTCATTATCTTTGGTTTCATCTTGATCAAAGGAGTCGTCTAATATTCCTGATCTGTGGGATAATCAGCCACACTAAATTTTGGTCCATGTGTAAAATTTATTCAAAATCAATACCGTCATTTATTTGTCTTCATGAAACTAGTTTCTTCCAGATTCTTGTGCATCTTCAATATCTGGTAGCTATCCATCGTCTACTTCTCCTTGATTGTCTTCAGGCATTGCTTCTACGAAAACAGTTTTAGCAGCACAGTTTTTTTATCGTAGAAGGGCATCATTCTCCCATACTTTGGCTAATATGCGTATATTTAATTATGATGAGAATTTAAGCGGTTAAGAAATTGTTTCCGGTAATGAACTTTTAAATTTGCAACTACCCCTTGGTCCATAGGTTGGAATTTAGCAATCATAATAGGCTGGAAGAAAATTAGCTTAATATTAATCAATTTTGCGTTCGAATGAATTAAGATGAGCTGGGCAAATAGTTGACTAAAGAAGCCCTCTTCTTTTTTTGTTGTGATCATCTGTTTTCAAAGTGAGTTACCCAATTCTCAAAAATTTATCCGGCCATCCACGATTTTCATCAGAACCAAAGTCCATGTGATTTTACGACTTTGAAACAACTCGGCTGTTTACTTTTTCTTAACACAAGTTTAAGTATGCAGATTAATTTCTTCTTAGCCGTCATGTTCGCACGAACGACAACCGTGATTCGGTAATTGCTATGTGTTCCTCCAAAATATTCAACATCTTTGAAAGTAAGATATTTATTGGACAAACACACAAACACTTAAAAAACCCAGATCCATCTATGTTATATACATTGTTGGGCGCATGTTCATTTAAAAATGCTTTTTAGAAATACAAAGTGATGTTTAAATGTGAACATCGTGCGTTCGGAATGCAAGGACTTTCATTCGGTGTTATATTTTCTTGTAAGCCCTATCACGTTTTGTATCTATCGAGCCATTCCGAGCTGGCTTGGAAATATTCTAGATTTGTAAATCTTCAGCATATTTATTCGCTTTTCCTAAATGATCGGCCTAATCACAGCCATTTTCCTGTGTCCTATCATTTTCCCCCTTTTCAATACTGTTTCATCGATCTTGCAAAATTTTAAGGATTTGAATCGTTTCAGATCTCCTCTAACACTTTCGAGAGTTTTAATATCTGAAGCCCGATTTTTTGAAATTGTTGATACCGTACTTCTCGAAATTTCATACAGTTTGCCGCGATAATTTGTCATTCCGCTTTCGACGACTTTTATTAAGCTCAACATTTGTTTAGTTTATTTTCTTTTAGGAACCACGTTCACTACAATAAATCGAAATGTGCACTGAATTTAAAGTAAAAATCTATCTCTTTCTAAGTTAGGATACGGATTCGTTGAACAGAAGCTAAGAATAACATACGACTCATCTACAAGTATTTATTGCCTTTTCTTAAGCATCCTTCCGGTGTTTCGTGAATTTCTATAGCAAAAATAGTTGGTATAACCATTTTTTTTATCTAATTCATATTCCTTCAAATGAACAAAATCCGCGCCGCATTTTGAATGAAACAGTCATACATAATTTTTGTATCTGAAACTTTTTGTTCGATAAACAGAAAGTGATTCCATATACAGAAACTGTTTGTTTTTATAATGAAACTCCAAGATTCCCGATAAAAGTTCTATGTATAGAGGTTTTTGATATTTGGGGGTTCGATTATATTTGTAAAGGAAAATCATTGAAATTGTTACTCTTTTGGCTTAGATTATTCTCTTATCCAGTTTAGAAAAAAGAACTATGCTTAAAATTTTAATTACGTCTCTGAAATTGCATAGAATATAATATTAAATCAACTAAAAAGATTTCTTTTTAACTTTTAGGATTTTGGACAATTTTCAAGACATAATAGAAGAAATTTTGTTTAGAAAATTATTTTCTGCCATATTTAAGAAAATTTCATAGGAAATGAATTTTTGATTTCGTCTCATAAAATTAGAATAAAATGTTACAAGCACATAAGTAGATTTTGCTGTAATTTATTCTAAAAATTAAATCAGCACTGTTCGCCTATTATAAGGAAGATGTTACTTACAATTATTATTTTCGTGCACACTGTATATATCATTCAAATTTTAATGTAATGCTTGAGGAAAAATTCTATTGGATCAATTTAAATGAATTGCTTTGAAGCAAATAAAATTCCCTTCTTTTATTCATGCAACGATTCTTTTTTTTATTTGAAAGTAAAAAGCTAAATGTATTTTGTTGCCAAATAAGGCTTCATTAAGATATTTTTGACTTTTCACATGTCATTAGTCTTATCCATTTTAATAAAACATAATCGCTTTGAGATTTTTGAAAACACTACCTTCTTTTTTTGTAAATAAGGTTTTATAATGTTTTACGATTTTACACCAGTGTTTCTCCAGACCTATATCATTTTTATAGATTATTTTTTAAATTGATTGACTCAATTGTGAGGAAATTTAATCTTACTTTTTTATTGAACTTTATATTTTGATATTTTGTATGCCACATGATTCGGTGCGTCATGTCGATTACTTGTCCCTGTGCCATAAAATCGACACACCGAGGCCAACTTTATAATAATTTATTTCTAAAATATTACTCATATGAATTTTATTAAATATTAAAATAGGTGCTTAAGTGAAACTTGCACAATGTTTTCATTACGTTCCAATTGTTAAAAAATCACACATTTGAATATTATTAATAAATTTTATAGTCAGTTTAAATGAAGTTAGTGATTTTCTGTTATTTTTTGCTAATGTAATTTTTAGGTGGTAGTTTTATTTAAAAAAATATTTCTTTTATTTCAGACGTACTTGTATTTCATTTTTATACACTTCTATTAAATTTGACTTCTTTCATATTTATGAAGAAGGAATTTTGTAATCTATTTTTCATTCACTTCTCAAGTCCTAGAGTCCTGAAATTTTGTACAAACGTATTCTGGATGACAATGTACTATTTTTGTATTTTCAGAATGTAATTAATCAATTGATGTAATTGCATTTTGATTACATGCCAGTGGAAGTCAATTCAGGAAAAAGTTATATCACTATTCCATGATATTTATAATAATCAATTATAAATTAAAATGTAGAAAATAGTTAAAATAAGAATATGTCTATATTTTAGAACACTAATAAACGTGTATTTTTTAAAATACAGTCTTTATTGAATTTGTTACAAATAGAAGTTAATTAAATACAAATAAATTGTAATAGAGTAAAATTTAAAGTAAATAAAATTCTATGCAGTTTTGAAAAAAATAAAACTCTTTTCGCAAGAAGCAATTTTTTCTGAATTTCAGACTTCTGATGCAGTTCAAAAACTCATATTTTTCCCGCATATAACTTATTCTTAGCAATTAAAATATTTCGAAGCCGAGTTTTCATAACAAGTTTAAGTATCCAACACCAAAAGTATTACAACAAGCAAAAACTCTTGTCGAGTCGAAAGTCTGACCTCAACTCGTCTTCAGCCTTCCTAAAATTCCAAGGCACTTCAGCCAAGCTCTTAAAATATCCGAAGACAGTAATTCAAACCGAATTAAAAGCTGGAAACTCCCCCGAAAGTGATGGAATTGCATCTCCAGTTCGTGGTAAATGTGTCTGCAGAGCTCTTCCTAAATACATTTCTCCTTCAAACATTCGAAACTCAGAAGGGAGCCATTCCGCGTAAATGTTGAAGAGCTTTAAGTGAAATTAGATGTGCAAGTTTTTCCTTCTCGCCTCTTTATGGCTTCGGGTGAGAAGTACATAATACTTTTATATGTTTTGACTGCATCTGTTTGAGTAGAAGTGGCCTTGAGTTACGCTGCTCCTCATGGCTGTTGTAATACAAGACAGCTATGATCTCATTTACTTAGCGCTAGTATGAGAGTAATAATTCCGGTGTTTAAGGCTGTGAAGTAGCCTTTTCGTTTTAAAATAAAATAACTGGTTGGTGTAATTAATAAACGTAAAACTTTGAAGGAATTCTGTTAGAAAATTCATCTTTCCCAGGATTTAATGAAATACATTAGCGTCTCTTTAACCGACACTCCGATTTAATCGACATCGATTCTGGGGGCTAATTAAAAATCGAATAATGTATTCCGTAGTGTCCACTACTGTTAGGTGGACTGACTGTTAGATGAATCCTTACTTCGTTACTTTTAGGGCGTCAAGGTGAGTTGCACGGACGAAACTGTACACTTCACCTTGAATTTCAAGCAACGAGCAATTAGTGTCGTTGGATTCCCCAAGACAATTAGACCACTGTGGTAGTGAATGTCATTGTTAACTTTTGTTATTGTTTTTGAGCTTTAATCAGTCAGTTCCACTTATATTTTTCTGCATGAATTCTTTATTATGGGGGACTAAAAGAAAAAAGTATTCTTTAGCCAAGGAAGTAACTGACTAGCAAACTTCTTTATGAAACCTATTTATTCTGACTTCATAGATTTATTCAAATGCCGTTTCACTTTTTCATTATTAAGATATGATTTAAATTAGTATTTTTCTGTCTATAGAACTTATTTTTTACCTTGAAATTCAGAATATCACGAAAGATATTAATGCATGAGTGTTCCCTACTTTCTTCCCCAATTATTTTCCATTTTCACTTATCCGATATTGGTAATCCCCAATTATCGGGTAACTAAGAATATACGACAGAAAGATTTATTTATCTTTGGTTTAGGAAGATTAACGCCGTCTAACTGTTTTGGAATGGTTATCGTAGTTCTCACTCATAGTCAGTTAACTAAGACGACACCTGAACTGACTATTCTTTCTCTTAACTTCAGCACCACAACAGAGGGAAAAACGTTTGACACCCAATGGATTTAACGTATACCAGGCAAAAGAACATTATGAATCTTCGGTGGAATCTATTGTTGAAGTCGTAATCCTCCAGTAAAGAATGAAAATTCTGTGAAAAAGGATAGAACTCATAGACTTCAAAAGAAGAATAGTAAAGTAAGCTAGAAAAAATGCTTCAACCCTTAAAAGCCCAAAATATTAAAAATTGATTTAAAAGTGTTTTTAACTTTAATTTCTTGAATAAAACATAGGAAAAATACTTTAAAAATCCTATTTTGTTTTATGTACAGTTTGTGGCTAAAAATAGTTTGTTACCAACTGACAACACTGGGCTTAATTTTAGAAAAAAAATTTCTCTATAAAATTCTATAATATTAAACACAAATGAATTTTAATAATTATTAATACAGATAAGGAATTTCCTTTGACATTTCAGAATAAAATATGGTATTCTTAAACGTACAAACAAAGCAAAAAAGATGAAAGCTGCAGCCTCAAGTGAAAGACATCAATTTATTTCTACTTTTTTTTATCAGCACTCAGGCCGCCATCGATATGTTGTAAATTAATTTAATAAAACTTTCACTATGTATACTATTGGCAACAATTAGAGCTTCAGTCTTATTCTCAAGATTTTAGAAGACAAAATTGTTGCTTAAAGGCAACACTCGGTATTAAGAACCAATTAAAAATTAGTAGTTATTTTTATTGAAATTTGAATAAAATTGGTATTAGTATATGTTTATTAAACTCGTGTGAACTTAAAAAATGGTATATTAAAATGCTGAAAATATCTGAAAAGATGAAATGTAAGCATGTGATAATAACTTTTTGAATTTAGATGAATGAAGCCGAAATTCTGTAATTAACAAAAAAAAAATCAACTTATTTCAGTCAAACACGTATTTCTTCTTTCTCTAATCGAAAACTTACAAATGCATAATTTGAGTTCGTTAAATCTTCCCCAAACATGTTCTAATGATAAATTAACAAAAGATTTCCCGCTTTTTTTCAAATTTATGAGTTCAAGTCTAGTTTTTCAAGGTTTTTTTTTACTAAAAATTCTATGATTGATTTTAAATATCTAATAATATTCCAAGCACATTAAAAATCCGTTTAATACATTAAAAGGCTCTGAAACATGTCTCTCCATCAGAAGAAAATTCAGAAGTGAGTCAAATGACTCATTAAATTATTCGTCCTTTATTCTGGAATCCTTTTGGAGTCATTTAATACCAAGCAGAGAGATAAGGAGACAACTTCCTCAGATGTTATCGCTGTTATTTTTCTATTCTCATCATCTTTATCAGATTGAACTTATTTATTTGGCTTCATTTAACTACATCATCAAGATTGGTTTGTGTACATGAGTACCAGTTCCAGGCACTTCTGCTCAGTCTCAATTGCTGCTTAAACCAAACTATAAAAGACACATCGGAAACACCAAGATTGGATATGAAATAAATGCAAAAAAAGAGGAACAACCATATAAAATACAATTATTGTGAGTGACATGGATTTTACCAAAATTTTTATAACACAGAAGGGAGTCCTATTGACCTTGTGAAACAGATTTATTACAGCGTTACCATTTTGTAGTTTTATAGGGGTAAGTGTATTTAGAATTGTTGCGAGTAAAAATAACTTGAGAACGAATGAGTGGATGTGGATGATTTAAGATGCCTATAAAAAGCTTTCTAGCTATTTTTGTGATGCTTATACCTTGTTGCGGTTAGTATTAACTGGCAACCCCCAGATGGCGGATGCGTATATCAGAATGGGCCTGATAACTTGTTTATATAAAAGCATTTTTTTCTTGAGTGACAACTTGGAATATCTACGAATTAAAGGTAGACTCAAATGAGTTTTCGCCCAAAACTTCTTTTTGATATATGTTCCCGAAAAGTGAGCTTGTTATCCGATTTCATAGCACGATATTTAATCTCAGTTACCCATTCAATGGGATATTCGAACAATTTTAACTGCATAAGTAATTCTCAAACACTAAATTACGGGATTATTTATCTGAAATTGTGATATTGCATTGTTCCAGAACAATAAAGAAAAGTTTCAAATTTAATGAAACAAACATTACAGCAAATAATTTGCGCATAAATTATCTTTGTCCTTCAAAATTAATTTATTGTTAACTTCCGTCATGCATTTTCTGGGACTTAGCATCTATAAATATATTCCGTAGAAATTTCCAACCGTAGGAATTTTTTTAAATCCTTTTTTTCCCTTCTAAATCTTTTATAACTAGACAGTATATAAATGCTCAGTATATAAAAGTCAGTAAATAAATGCTTTTTTCCTCTATCAGATTCTACTCTAAAATAAGGATCATACTGAAAGTGGCTTCAAGTAACAATGACTAATCCTTAACATTTTTCAGATATTTTAGAGAATAAAATCAGATTAAAATTTGTAATAAAAAACCCAAAAGAAAGTACGGATTATTCCATTAAATTTGGCAAAAGAATTACAAACTACCATTAACAATTAAAATGAACATCTGTTATGCTTCTTTACATATTATAGCATTTATGAAAATTTTAATTAATACAATGAATTTTTAATTCGCTATTTATCTGTGTCTTCCCTTACAGTTCATATTAATAAATGAAATCAATTTAACACTAAGGATTGAATAATCTTAAGGAACAATTCTAACTGAATGTTTTCTTAAAATATCTTGAAAGTATCTGCCACAAGTTATTAAGAGTGGGAATAAAGTGTTAATTAAATATCTCACCTCATTTTACTCTCTTTATTCACATATAAAAAACGAAATGAATTAAATTATTTATGTTTAAAACTTTTAAAATAATGCACCTAGACATTGAAATAATGAGAAAAATGTCAATATTTTTCACAAATCAATATTTTTCTAACTTCCATCTTCGAGATAAAACGTCGAATTACAATTTTAATTAGGTATTTAATTTATAAGCATGCATGGGTACTCAGGATATTCAACTTTCATGAAATTCAAAACTGCTGTTCGAAAATTGAAGTTTAAAAAATATTGATTTGTGGAAACATCTTCATCATTTTGTTTCTTTTAGAGAACAACAGCTAGCTGCAATGCATCTTTCTACATCTCAATAGTATTCAACTGGCATTTATGTAGAAGCTGCATTAAATATCTGGCTTCGATATTACGAAAGAAAAATTACACTATGTTTCACACATAGGCAGTTAAAAATTACTTATTATAGATACTTATATTTTCTGTAGTATTCAACATATTTACATCGAATTTTAAAACATTGCTTCTCTAATATATTACCAAATATTCTTTAAGTTCCGTGTACTTTGGTTGAAAAGTTAGGGGTAAAAATTTTGGATTTTTTAAAGAAACATTTATATCACCCCGAATATTCGTGTTATTTTTACGTAAATGCACGTAAACATTGTGCTCATCAAATAAAACCGTTGATGAAAGCTTCAACTCATTATCTGCTTTGTGTGAAACAGGATGAGTCAAAATCCCTTCTCTACTTCATCAATTTCTAGAAGGTCCCCTAACTGCCCTCGTGACAAAATATTCACTGTAAAATGTGAGGGTCAACGGCTGTGAGTCTCACGATTCTCCATAACTGATTGTGAACCATTGTATTCAAATTAACTCTAAATGCTTCTCATTTTATAAATCTTGCAATACTTTTGGCTAGTATTGTAAATATTTAGTTAATTCAACAGCTGTTTTAAAAGTATTTATGCGGTTATAAAAACTAAAAGATGAAAGTAAAAAAAAACATTATTTAATGATGTCATTTATTAAAAGTATATTAAAAGCAAATTTGAGTATCTCAAATGCGGTGCGTATGCAACATATTTTTTTATTATAGATATTTTGTATATGCATTTTTTGGTCCTGATCATTGAAACACTCAAGATTTAATAATCTTAAGGAACAGTTCTAACTGAATGTTTTCTTCAAATATCTTGAAAGTATCTGCCACAAGTTATTAATAAAGAAAATAAAGTACTTATCACCATAATTTCCTTTCTTTATTTCTATACAAAGAACGAAATCTATTAAATGATTTATCTTTAAAAATTAAAAAATTAATTCACCTTGACATTTAAATAATGAGAAAAAAATTTAAGTTATGAGCCACAATTTTGCAGTATGCATACAAATATTTGTATTAATACATAATTATATTTCTTCCCACATTTCATCACAATTAAATATTTAGTTGATACAACATCTGTTTTAAAAGTGTTTATGGGGTTATGAAAACTAAAAGTTGAAACTAAAACAACACTATTTAAAGATTTAACTTATTAAAAGCAATCATAAGTATCTCAAATGCGCTGCGTTTGGAACTTTTTTTGTTTATAGATATTTTGTGTATCATTTTTTGTTCCTGATCATAGATTAAGGACTAAATTATAACCTCTTAAAAACAGAAAATTAAGGGACTTTCGAATAAAAAGACTGTATTTCTATGATTTTATCTTTCGCACTTAACAATTGTTTTCTATAAGGATGCTTTTAGAATTACTTAAGTAGAACCTTTATTGTTGCTAAATTAGTTTATAAAAATAATTCGCGAAATTATTTTAAGAAAATTGTGCAAATACAATTACATAATTCGTTTATGACTCTTCGAAAAGTAATAAAACGTCGAAGTCTCTTGCGTCTGGATTCTTTCATTTTAGTACATAAAAGTTATTTGGGGTTGTAAATAAATTAATTCTTCAAGAGATATGTGGTGAGAATTTTGCATTAATGCTTAAAAGAAAAAGTAAACCTTATGTGAAGATAGTTTATTTACTTGTATTCACTTATCAAATTCATTTAAGTTTAACGAAATTTTTGCTAAAAAAATTTTGAGAATTTTCTTTTTAAATATTACTTTTAATTCTTTAAAAGTTTTTATTTAAAATTATAATATTTCGAATGGAATGATAGATGAAAAATAATTATTAGTTCAAAAATGATTTTCAGCGTTTTAACGATAGAACAATATTTTATTCTTTAAAATTATGTTTTGAAACATGAGTTAGAATTTAATATAATTACTCCCGAATACTACAATTGGATTATTAGATTATTAATTAATATCTTAATGAATTCTAGTAAATAATGAAATATATTACATTAAATTATTAAAATATATTACATTGTTATTATATTATTATTGTTGAAATAAATTACATTAAAATATTGAACAATTTTTCTTCTTTGTAATAACATTACGATTTTAGAATATTTTCTAATATTACATTTACCAGATAAGATTTTCTGTGATACCTTTGTGCATAAAATTATTCCTTTTTGAGTGAATTTATTCCGATATTTCATAGAAAATAAACTTGCTTTTAACTGGTAAAATAAATGGAATAATATTTTATATGGCTGGAAAAATAATTTTGACTTTCATCTTTTTATTTATTTCATCCGTATATTATAAACAGTAACTTTTACCAACCATTATTTTTAATTATAATTAATGCAGTGAGGTCAAATAGCAGTCTCTAAACATTACGTTTCAGCGTCACACAAAATTATATATTAGGCATACGAGAGTAATAAATAAGATGTAATTGTCATTTTTCAAACTATAACAAAATCTTACGAGGTTAAAACTTCTAACATTTTTCTTAAATCAGTTGAAGAAATAGATTATTTTATTAAAGCCATTTTAATTTTTTATATTTTAATATTCTTCGTAACAATGAATAACAGATAAGTGCCTTATTTTAAGGAAATACCTCGTATCGAACTATATATATGCAGATTTCGTTTTTAATGAATCATTAATAATGTATATAACAATTTCTTCTTTCTTATTACTTTTTTTTAGCTCTGAATTTGTTTAAAATTTAAAAACGTTTTTATTTTTCTTGTTCCCTCCATTATTATTCGAAAGATTTACTTTATAAACAAAAGTCGAAACATTTTTTTCTCACATAGTTGCTAGATTGAATGGAAATGTTTCGTAATTTTGTCGCCGGAGAACTTTGCATTTTATATGAATAATTGCTTCAGATAATCTACTACCAATACACTAATAGCTCACAAGATTAATACAGTAATTAAGTGTATATTTTACTTCTTGTTACTATGTATAGAATTTCAGAATTATTGCTTTTGTAATAATGAAAGCATTCACTTTCTGCATTGTTCTAAAATGTAAAATTTGAAAATTGGTGAACAAGGACATTTCTTGGGATCGATTGTTTCAAAATTATAATAAATACTAGAAAGCAGGTATTGACTAAAAATATTACTTGGCTAGAAAAGCTGCTATTTACCTTGGTAATAAGATTTATTTTAATTCCTCTTTAGGAAGAAAAGTTACTGCTGTTTTATATAGCAAAACCAAAATGGATCAAGCTTAAACATTTTTATATGAGGCGACATATTCAACCCTGATTAAGAATAATGATGAGAAATTTTAGATTATAAACTTGAAAGAGTATATCATTATTATTGAAAGTTTATGTATAAGATTTTTGTTTCTCTATGAATCACGCTAATACGGTGAAAAGATGGTTGTTCTCAATAAATCTCTTACCTACGATAGAGAAACGTTTTCAGAATGTATGAAATAGATTGTCATGATTCATTTTATGTTATCCATTAGATTTCATTAATATTAATGTTCTCAATGATTGACGTTAATATTATTCATATACTTAGTAAACAACGTGACTAAAAGACTGTGTTCAGCATATTGTTTCTTTTTCATGGATATTGAGAGATAAAGAAGTAAGAAACCTATATATAACATTGTCTTTTCAGGTAAAAAAAAAACTCGCTACATCTTAAAAAGATAAATACCGGCTACTGATTGTGGTTAAAACAATTTACAGCAAATTCTAGAAGATGTTTTACTATTCAAAATAATTACATTTGGCACATAGACTCATTAAAACATTGAAATAAATTACGAGACATAGTTGGTACAAGCAAAAAGTTTTCCCAGTTAACAACAGCTACAATTAATAGACGTACAGGATGAGCTAAAAGTTTTTCCTGCTTACAAAAAGTTATGACCCAAAAGCTATTAAACTTAGATAAATGTTTATTTTTGTAAAATGAAAATACAATAGTAGCGTTTGTAATGAGACCAATTACCTTACTAAATTTCGGTATATAACTCCGTTGTAGCTGGGAGAACATAAAGGTAGTATTCTTGTTCTGAAAACATGTCCAGCGTTTGTTAAGGAACACAAGACTCAGAATTTGGCAGCATTTCTTATCCTAACTTTCAATATCAGAATTAATGTGGCAAAGACTATCTCCTTGATATAACCCCAAAATAAGAAATCAAAAGGAGTAATATCAGGAGAACGTGTAGCCCATGATGGGGCCCATCCCTTCCCATCCATCTTTCCCTCTTTCCGCAATAATTATTACAGGGTGTCCCAAAAGAGTAGAACAAGCGTTTATTTCCTTAAATATTGATCCTAGACATATATTTCCAATTACAAAGTTTCATCAAATAAGATAAGAATTTGTATGAAACTATTTAGTCATCCAAGGGGGATTGATAATAAAAAGTTACAAAAATTAAATTTTTATACTGTCCCCGTAAAGCAAAAACGTCATATAGCAAAATATTTTTCTTACATTTGCCTATTCACATACAAAGTTGCCCTCTTCTATCTCCAAAACTTACAGAGATATACGAAGACAAATTTAGTGACTTAGACCACTTTTCCATACCTCTCACAGCTGTCTTATGCAGTCGTTCGACGCACATTTTAGGGATAATATACATATTTCAATAAATTATTTAAAGGGCATAACAATGTATTTGTTAACTCTTGTTAAATCTAAAAAGTAGTCAAATAATACATTAATTGAAGTATTTGCAAAAATAGTTAAACTTGTGAACCTTCGAAAGATATTCAAAGCAGTGACCACTAATCTGCTCAGAAACAAGCAGTGCTAGAAAAATTTTACTAGAATATAATTGAAATGCAATTTTTCAAAAATAACTTTATCTTCAATAGTCCAAACTTGAGGTTGTAATTATCTGAATTGTATTTTAGAAAATTACAGTCTTTTTTTCGGAGAATGACTTTTAATAGCAGAAACCAAATATGTAGAAACCAGCCAAGTTCCCCGTTGAGTCAACATGAAAGCGAATCCAAAACCTAAAAACAGCCGATGAGAGAGAAAATAAAAAATCAAGAGCGCGGAGGCGAACCGTGGGTGTGATTGAAGGGGAAAAAAGAGTATTAGTTGGCCTAGCGCAAAACAGGAGCATCCAAAAATCCAGTTCTGGTTAAGTTCAAAGCCAGAAAGGATAACTATTCGTCTTATTCCATTATGTCACTTAGTTGGCCGCAATAAGCGAATTTTGGAGCTTTTTCAAACCATTTGGAGTTCTGCCCCATCCTGTGTTTATCTTAATTTTTCATTTATTTTGGGTCTCCTTTTCTTGTTTTTATCTCTTCTCGTTGATGATCTCAGAGTAGAGAAGTAATCAAATAAGAAAAGAAAAGAAAATATGAATTTTTAAAATAATTTTAATGAGTTTTGCAAGTCTAAAGGACGAGTCGGCACTACCTTTAGGTAAAACTTAATAATAAATACAACGTTGAGAGCAAATAATTTAATATTCTTGTCTGATATTAGACTATTTTCCTGTTTTATGTTAAATTTAATTGTTTTAAGTTATCCTTCCATTCTTTATCAAGTCGATAGTTGCAAGTATTGGCCAATGAAACTGAGAAACAGTAAATGTCATTGGCAAATTTTCCTTCAATCCATTATGATTGTATGATGTACTACTAGTCAAATATTTGCATTTTGCAGTATTTATATGTTGAAGAAATTTGCATTTTGCAGTATTTACATGTTGAAGAAATGTGCATTTCTGCAATAAATATTTCCATATATTTTTGAGCGGCCCTTGAAATTTAAAAATTAATATATCTCTGCA
Source organism: Araneus ventricosus (assembly GCA_013235015.1). Taxonomy (NCBI): domain Eukaryota; kingdom Metazoa; phylum Arthropoda; class Arachnida; order Araneae; family Araneidae; genus Araneus; species Araneus ventricosus. The sequence continues at coordinate 21,453 of BGPR01012752.1, read as the reverse complement.
CGTTTTGCAGATAAAGTCGTGATAGATGAGTGTAAGAGGAGTATATTACTTATTGACACTTTTGCTCAACGGATAACCTATAAATATTTAATTTTCTTAACTTTTTATTTTCAATTTTTACAGAAGCCAAAGTAGTTTCACACAAATTCCTACCTTATTTGATGAAACTTTATAATTGGAAGTATATGTCTAAGTGCAATATTTAAGGAAGTAAATGCCTGTTCCACTTTGTTGGGACGGTCTTTAAACTCCCTTGGAACAGAAATGGCTAATTTCGTTTCATAGAACCACGAAACATATCTTGCTTTTTTCGCACATCGATGCCAGTTCATTGAAAATTAACTTCTGATTCACTGCCTACTTTTATGGACTATTTTCGCAATCCATTCGTCAGTAAAAAGAATTTAAGAATAAGTCTAATGAATAAAATTTCACTACTGATTGATTTTTTTGTTTCAAATCAGAATCCGATAATTTTTTATTGTAATTAAGGATAGAAATTTACCTTACCATTTCTTTGATTCTTTTAACTTGTATGAAGTTTTGTGAATAAGAATGTATTTCGTGATAGGTAGGCATAAATTCACACACAAACAAAAAGTACTATAACACTTTTTATTATATTGAAACGAACCTTATTTTGCTTCATTCCAAGATAAGTTTTGGAGTACACTTACGCAGTTCCATTGTCAAAACGCATTCGATAGGTTTCTTCGACAGAAATAAAATCTCTTCACGTGAGCTGGCGTGTGATCGTCTGCCTGTAAAGGAGTCTTCACGATGTCATCACATTTGCCTGTAAAGAAATTATCTTGCGCTAGCGCGAGATGAATTTTAAACATCCTTGTGTGAAAGATAGATGGCAGCTTAAATAATTTAATAAAAATGTAATTATCTATGTAATTCAGTAAATTATGTTCAGAAAATAGTAAAATTTGCTACAATGACAGTTGTTTAAACTACATTCAGAGAGACAGTTTAATTAAAAAAGCAATTAAAATTGAAAAATCTAAATCATTTAAACTGAGAATAAATTAGGAAAATTAAGAAAATGGTGAAAAAATATTAAAAGATACTTTTCACGATGATTTTAAAATAGAATATATTATTATGTTACAAATTAGAACTACTATTAGATCTGCAACATAATAACCGCTGTACAGTTTTAGTTGCAGAATATACATAAGAATCAAGAAAACAATTCTTAAATTTAAAAATATATATTCACAGCAATGACAGTGAAAACTACAAAAGCCATTATGAACTTAAAAAGGGCAGAATTTAATACAATATTAGAATTGCTTTCAATGTTTCAGTTAAAATATAAATAGAGCATTTAAATAATGCATTACTGCAAAACTTCTGGCGTATTAAACCGATCTTTAAATTTTAAGAAATTGTCATTACGAACATTTTATAGCGCATTATTTGCATTAAACTATCTATCTAAGTTTGTTTTTTTTTATTAAATGCAAGTTTGTCTAATTTTTTATCAATATTTTAAAGAGACTTCTGACTCTTATTTTTCCTTAACGAATATATATTTAAAGCATTTCTCTAATTTGAACAAATTATACATCGTATATTTGTACAGTCGGTAATTTTTTGGAAAAGTATTCATTTTTACTTTCTCGCGCACGAAACATACGAAGATGAAGGCTGAAATAGTCGAAAAATTTAACCTTGATATTTTAATGAATCTTAAAGTTTAATATCTTCCTGTGTGGAAAAACTTTTAACTGTGTTTAATTAACCTTAAACCTTGTATGTCTGTCTATGAAAACAATAACTCAAAAGCCATAAAAGCAAGACAAATGAAATTGTGTATGTGTACACCAAATATTTTTTATATCAATAGAAAATTTTGAACGAAATGTTTCTACGAAGACTGTGCCTGTCTCTCCGTCCGTGAAGGTGCGAAAACGATACTTGGAAAACGCAAAAAGCTACATAAATGAAATTTGGCAAGTGTCACTAATGACGCCAAGATCTGCTTCAAATTTTGGACTCTATTGGCCAAAGGAAAGAGTCCGAAACACTTGTTCTAATTTCTTCACTATACTATGAAGCTAAAAACAAAACATGCCATATTTTGTAAGTATGCGAGAATGTCGGGGGGTGAACAATTTGATGAGTGACAACATCTTTTCTGTGACAAAGCCTTTTTTTTAATATCAGATTTTTGCGTCGTTTAATGTCTTATTAATAATCTTGTTCATATTTTCTCTTAATATATTTGAGGAAATTCCTAGTCCTTCGCAGAATATATTCTTGGAAATTCCACCATTTAACAATGATTCTTATCAACCCTTTTAAGTAAAAACATTTCCTTCCACCTTACTTCTCTCCACCTTACAACATACATTAACTGAGATGAACAATCGGTCCCTTTGTCATAAGAAGCTTCCAGGCTCATCGGTAAAATCACTTTAAGAACTCAGACACAAAACTATTCGCCCTTAAATATAAAGAGTTCGTACGTGACTGCACATTTTATCTTAAAGATCAATAAATCTATTGCAGACGTTTTAACCAATATTTTATTAATATCTTTAGTTCTTGATTAGTCGTTTTCAATAAAAGAAATTAGTTGAACTATTTAATTTACAGTCAGAACGGAATTAAAAATATAAAATAGAATTTACAGATATTTGAATTATTCGGAATATTGGGGAATTCTGGAATTAATGCTGATTCATTGTCTTGTGTTCATTGTTTACAGAATGATAAAGATATTCGGCAGATTTTTCTAATCTCAAAAATAAAAGCGATTAACTTATAAGTTAATGAAATCTACGTCATTTTGCTGCAGTATTTTATATAAAATTATGTATAAGTATCTTTGTTTAACAGAATGCCTTAAATCAATCAGTTTCTTATTTTATTTTCATAAAAATAATAATTTGATTGGTTAAATTAATATACCGATTTAATGGTAAATTAAGAATTATCTTAAGGATGATGCTAAAATACATGTTGGTAAATTTACAATGAACGTCGCAAATTTAGAATGAATTTCGAAATCTAAAAGAAAATGCTAATGAGTGATAAATGCTAAGAAGTGATTATGCTAATTTCAAATCCTAATCCCTCATCAAATTCAAATCAAATTGTACCATCATTGTACCCATTGTTTTAATTGCTCACAAATTTCAAATATATGGAATTGGAATTCATCAACTTCAAGGGCAAATATGGACACAAAAATTGTTTATGCAAAGTCTAGGTTGTTTGGCAAAATAGCGACTTAATCTGTTTGTTTATTAATGAAATAATTTGTAGAGTATTTAAGATTCAGTAAAAATAACCGGAAGAGACATTCCGGTATTAAAGAAACGAAAATTTCTCTAATATTAAATGTGATAAATTGATTTTGATTATTATCCTTTAATTTATTATTTCTTTTTGAAATATGATGAAACAAGAAAAGATTTTATGACATGATTTACTCTCTGTTTTCTTCTTATTATTATTGCAGTTTACGCCAGAACAAAAAGCTGTATATTAAGCGTTTTATAAAAGCAACATTTACTTTTATTTTATTATGATCTTTTACTTACTTTGATTTCCTTTATATTAATTAAATATAGCTTGCACTTGGGGAATGAGTTAGTAATTTCTCTTTGTATTTTTTGTTGTTTGAATATGTTTGGATTTTAACACACTTTCGTTTAAGTTGGTTTATTTTAATGTTTGTAAAAGTGCAATTTTATTATTTGTTTTTCACTCTTTTCCTGATGTGTTAGAAATTTGAAATTTTATATGCTTGTGTATTCTTGATGATAATACTCTATTTTAATATTATCATGGCTTAAGTATCATTTAATGGATTAATGTAATAAAGATTGGTTCCATACCATCAGGGCCATCATCTTGAAGTGAATTTGAGAAGAAATCAATTTCATGATTCCATAATATTTATTATAATGAATTATAAATGAAAAAACTAAAAAGTAGAAAATAATTAAAATAAAAAATTATACTAGTATTTTGTATACTAATAAAAATTTGTTTTTGTGAACTATTTTTAATAAATTTATATATTATTTCATGGCATTCATATGAAATAACAGTTTTGGTGAGATTTAAATTTTATTTTTCATCTTATATATACTCTGAATTAAAAATCGATGCATATTAAAATAATTTCAAACGTTTTTGTAACCATTTCTGGTAAGAATGATGCGTATAGTATGGATCTTTTATATCATTGCAAATATTCTTTGTGAAACTCACTAGAGGCTACAGAATCATTTCTCAACAGTAAAATGTCTTTATTTAGTTTTATTTCTTTTAACTCCTTTAAGTTCAATTCTATAAGTAGCATTAAAATGTAATTTTTCATTTGTAAAGTTTATATTAAAATAATAAAAACAAAAAGATTCTTAAAAAACTCCTTTGTTAGTGTACTAAAAAGTAGAAAAATTTTTTATCCGAAATATGGAGGTAAAAAAAAAAGGGTAAGTCACTTTTTGAATTACGCCAAGTAACCACATTGTACATCAAGTAATTCTTCGAGTATTTAATCACATTTAAAATGGTATTTTGGACTTTGATGAATGCTTAGGAGTTTTGTTATTTCTTACTTATTTCGCTCAGGCTTAATTTCCCTATAATATTGTTTTCGACTCCATTCGCTTTTAAGATATTGTTCTGACCTCCTTACTTTTGATTTTAAAAAACAATATTTTCTGCTTTTTACTACACTAATAAAAGCTTGCTTTTTAAAAAACAAATTATTATTTTCTACTTTATAATTTTTACTATATATTACCCACTATTTTAAATATAATGGAATATTGTTGTTATAATTTTTCCCAAATTCATTATCAGATGGTGACTATAATATAATTTTTCCCAAATTCATTATCAGATGGTGACTATAATATGGAGTTAGAATTAAAATAATAGAAATAGATTAAATAATTAATTAAGTTCTGAAAATATGAAGATATCGGATTGTTACCTAGAATACACAGCTGTACAAAAATTCAAAACTGTAGTACATCGAGAACTACATTATACTACAAAATACTATCTTTAGAAGATAAAGCTCCTAAACATCAAATAATTCAAGTTTAATAAAAACATGTAAAAACCATTAAAATTTGAAGAATGTCAAGTATTTCTGTAATGTTTTTGGATAAGAAATTACTTAGTTTATTTTGTTTATTATGAAGGCAAGAGCAGAAGATTCTTTATGAAACTGAGTGGGCGTTACACAATCTCTTCACCACAATAAAATGTCTTTATTTATTTCTTTTCGGTTCATTTTTCGACTGGAAATTTCTATCTTAACAAAGAAAAATTACAAACATCAAAAAATGAAGTTAAAAGCATGTAAAAACAATCAAAATTTAAAGAGTATCAAATATATTTGGAAAATCTTTGGGTAAGATGTTTTATTTTTCCACTACAAAATTCCATCTTTACAAAGATGAAAATTACAAACACCAGAAAGTCAAGTTAGCCCCTTAAGAGTCGCATTCTCTTTGAAATCTAATAAGATGACCCCTCCTGTTTTGGCAAAGGGCTTTCGTTTTCATTCATCTAAGAAGGTATAGAAAACTTGAGATGCTTAAGGATTCTACGTAATTTTTGTGTCAAATTATAAGGCTAATTAATGATTAAATTTTATTTTATAAGCCTAAAAATTCGATAATTTGATGCACGTCAATATGGCGGGTGCGACGGTTAAGGGGTTAAAATAGTGTAAAAATAATCAAAATTTAAAGGATATCAAACGTTTTTGTAACCTCTTTGAATAAGAAGTTTCTTAGTTTATTTTATTTAACATCAAGGCAAAGAACTGAGTGGGCGTTACGCAATCTTTTCACCACGGCAAAATGCCTTTATTTATTTCTTTTCATTTTAAGACGTGTCAGCAAAATTCCAAACGATTAAAGTTAACTCCCACATGTATCCCAAACATAGAATATGTTTAATCCTCTTTAAGTTACTAGAACAAGCTTTTCTCCCTGTAGTGTCATTTATTGGAATATCCCTGTAAACTGACGTTTTCTCCGGAAGGGATAGTAGACAAAGAATGCGAAAATACATTTTTATATGTATTTTGACAAGCCATTTCAAATAGATGAATGGCTAAGAATTCTACATGTACTGCTTTGTTGACTTTAGAGAAATGTTTTATAGTTAGCTTACAGTTCCATTTCTGCAGGGAATGACAGATTCAGATGCATTAATGTGGTGTGCTTTTGTTCAAAGTAGATACAGAAGTTAGAAATGCTTTTATCTTTCCACTATGTTAAACATTTTTCAAATATTTATTGAAAAAGTCTTGTTTTCAAAAGGAATTTTGTTACGCTATTTGTCAAAATGGGAAAAAATAAATATGAAAAAATATTTGCCTCGCAGATACTTTTTAAAGCCAATGTTCCAGAGAAGGAACTTTCGGTGCATTTTTTGGAATCGGAAGAATTCGAAGTTTACTCTTTTAACTTTAATAAAATTTTAGATTGAAACATTAGAAAATTTTAAGAATACGAAGATCAGTATAGCTTATCAAACAACATCAATCAATTTTTGATCAAATTTTCTTGAACACCATAAAAATATTAAAAAAACAATCAGAGGAATAAATATTCATACCAATACAATATCTGATATATTTCAGGTTAAAGTAATTAAGTATTTAGAAGAACTTTTAAGTAATTCTTTGACATGAAATTTTCATGCATGAGAATTTATCGCTCTCTCATTATAAAAAAAATTCGTAGTTCCAACATTTTTAGTTTATTTCATTAATTTTTGAAATGTGTCACTTCATTTGTGTGCACACTCTATAAGAACATTACTTAAAACAGGAGTAACTCATATAAACAATATTCACGGCAAACTAGGGGAGATAAAAGCGCTAAAAGAAGCCAAAATCACATAGGAAATTACGGCCGGAAACGCCAATCGAACGAGAGAGATGGCGCTATTCTCCAGCGTCGTTGTTGGATTTCAACGCTAATCTTGAAATTTCCGACTGCGCACGGAGCACTTGCAGCATTTAGGAATGCTGAGATGGCAGACGTGCAGATCTCGTTACCAGAATCTTTATTGCTGCTGAAAACATTGGTGGAATGCTGTGTAGTTTCAAAGGGGCTCGTCAACTCATGCACCATCTCCGTGAAGCGCACATACGATAATTTCAGCAGATGTTGAAAAATTGCATCTTACTTACTACCCAAGTATAAAGTATTGCTAAATAAGGAGTTTGCGTTCGTTATTGTCTTGTCATTTCTGCATCCTCTACCTCATCCATGTGGTGTTTCCGGTCTTTTATTCTTATGTGATGCTGCTTTGTTTTTTCGCTTTCTGACAGTGTGTACTTTGAACTTTAAATTTATTTTGCATACCATTCATATTTGACTGACAAAAATTTCTTTTTTCGTAACGATATCATGTGTAATAGTTTTATTTTACTTAACATACTAATAACCATACTTATATGAAACGCACTTTGTATTTTTATTCTTCATTAAGCATTTGATTTCAATACAAAGTTACTCACGTTTTTCCAGTAAAAATGCATTTACGGCGTCCATGTGCATTAACGAAAAAACTGTTTGATAAGTATACTTTTCAACAATTTTGTCTTTGAAATTAAACTCATAAATTGAAATGCGTTTAAATTTTAATTTGTAGCTTTAAGGTGACCAAATAATGCAAACAATCACATTAAAAATTAATTATTTAACAATGTGTAAATTCACAGGGTATTACGAAACTGTTCGAAAATTTCATATCTTGGACAATAACACAGGCGCGATGATAAAATATCTTTCAAAATTTATTTATCTAGAAATTCCACTTTCAATAGAGCGCGGTGGATATGTTTCACCCTCTGACGAATTTTCTGCGCGAAACATTCCTGGCATTGGGCGATGATACTCGGTGGAATAATCGATGTTATAGTAATCGATTATGAAGTTAGTCCTTCCATCTAAGTGTCAAATATGTGATTAAATTTTGTGTAACTTGATTATCGCTACATACGGATAGATTGTCCACTCAATGATTCAGTGTTGACCAGTTTAACGTTCTGATTATGTCACCTCCTTTCCAAGAATAATTTTATCATCTCTTAATGTTTTTAAAGGACTTAACTCAATGCCCATGTGCTGGTAAGTCAAGAATTGTTCAAATTGCCAACGAAACTTGTCGACAAAATATTTATTTTATGAAAAATAATTCAGAATTATCTTTGCTAAAGTAATGATGTATTAAGATGTAATACTTGATTAGCTCCTGCTGCAAAATATTTTATATAATGTAAAGATTTTTAGTTACTTAAGAATTGCAATATAACCCATTTTCCATTTCATTTTGAAACAATTCTAATTTTATATTTGACTTGCGACTCCGAATTTTTTCACAACGAAAAATGATTATCGGTAATATAATTTTGCTGAAACAATTATTTAACTTAAAATTTTTTTGAATATTAATTAAATGCTCAAAATCTCAACAAAGGTCTCTATTTTTACTTTATAGGTATATATAAAAATAGGTATAGGTATATGTAAATATAGGTATATATAAAAAACAAAAAAACTACCTTTATATAAATAACTCTTTATACTTATTATACTTATTAAAACTGTTTATACTTATTCTAAATAAATAAAATATCAACCGATAGCAGTTATATTTCTATGAAGTAGTTTATGCTAAATTTATTTTTAACGATAAGAATTTGTGCTTGGTATCATTATTTCTAGAATATATCCAATTTAAATATTGTATTTTTAAAATTTCAAAATTTCTTCACAGTTTAAAATAAAAATCTAAAATTTTAAAATTATAAAAAGGTGACAATTTTTGCAATTCTTCATCAATAGATTGTAGCACAATCTAAGTAGTAATGCATTGCTTAATTTCATTAATTTTAGTTGGCTCATTCATTCTACTATAATTTCAAAATAATTTACTGATTCTATGATTGAAAGATATTATAACACTTTAATCTTACAGTGATAAATAAAATAATCCTTAATATTCATTTTGGACACATCTAAGAATTGCCGAAAGTTTCCTTTTTTCTTTGTTCATCACATAGGTTTTGAGTTTATTGGGAGTCAGACGAAGTGACAAACCAGCCAATCAAACTTCCTCGAAATGGTACTTTTTCGGGGCAATTGGGCCTTCGAAAGTGGACAGATAGTGAAGTTCTTTCATTATTAAAACTGAAGAGAACATGGGTTTAAAATTTCTTTTATTTGATCTTGTATACAATAAAAAAGATGTTATCAAACATTAATTTCCCAATCTGTAAGAAAGTTTTGATATATCATTTATGTACATGTATCAGAGCATGCGAATTCTAGTTCAGAAACATGAGACTTAACATAATTTTATAGTAATATCATTTTTATGACATCATTTACGACAGGATCGGCAGTAAAGGGGGAAAGTTTAGAAAGTAAGCTACATATATTAGTTATATGCAATTCTAACAACAAAAGCATAAAAATTAGCGAATCAAATGAACTATTTTTGGGCAAAATATTTTTTTGAACGCGAGGTGAAATAGGTAACAAATAAACGTTAGGCGTCATTTAAATCAAAAAGAAATTTGCTAATCTTCAAATCCAAAAACGATTTAAAACGTTTTTGAAATCAGTATGTATAGTAATTAGAGCGACTGTCCGAAACGATCCTATGTTGCACAACATACATCTGATTTTTTTAAAAAGTGAAATACAGCGCGATGCAGAAGTTTCGAAAAAGAACAAATTCACATAGGTTTTGAAAAATATTTAACCAATTTTCCTAACACTATTTCGGTCTGATGTGCTATGCATGTACAATATTTATAACACAACAAAAGTTTTATTTTATGTATTGCAGATTTCTATTTGTTAACAAAACATAATTTACACCATCTTGAAAGTATAGACAAAAAATTTAATTAAATCAAAATAACCATTATCTGAAATCTGATTATTTTTCCGTTCTTAAAAATTATCACATAAATACGAGTTTCCATCAAAGAAATTAAATCTTGCATGGTTTGGAGCTGGATTTTATACCATACATTCTCGTAAGACCTCTAGGTTCGTTTATAGAAGTGTATTGAATATTTTTGTCATACTCTTTAGGATAAATGATTCTCTAAAGATTCTCGATTGCCTTGAAATCCCGAATACATGCAGGACAATCGAGAATACCATTTTGCGAATTAAACGACATTTTGGCGTTGCTTTCAGTGTGAACCGAAGCATTATCTTCCTGAAATTCCCAATGAAGTCCACCTAGAATTTTACAAATGGTAACAGGCTATCCTATAAGGTTTCGGTATAGGAATGGTTAGGCAACTAATGGCGAAGCTCAAAGACGCCTGCACATTCCTGCAAAATGGGGCCTAAATTATCACCTTGCTTGTTATGCTTGTTGCACTTTTTTAGGACACCCTGTATATGGTGATCAGTGATCTGCATGTAGCTTCGGTTATTTTTGAGTTCTTTAACGGAAATGAATGACCATGCACAAAAAAACGAAATGATTGATGAACATGGAACTTCTTAAGAAAATCTACTAAATAACTTTCCGATGTGCTAAATACCTTTCTTAATAAGTAAATAACATGTATAAAACTTTATATCGGCAACAGGATTTGACTTTTTAGAGAACTTTTATGATAATTAGCTGAAGTTTCTTTCACTATTAAATTAAAATATCATCGCACTTTATTCCGTTAATAATTATTTATCCATAATCCATAGACTCCATAAGAATCATTTTTTATTTTATCCAAACTTTGCCTGTAATTTATGAAATGTCATGGAAGTCTTACAGAGCTGTAAATGAAAAATTCTTAAATAATTTCACAGAAATTAACATATAAGTTGAACCATTTCTGCGCACAGATTTTCAGTATTAACTGGATTACTGAAACATTATAGATTTAGTTTCTTCTTCCTTTCCGAGAAAGATTTGAAACTTAATGGACTTTGGATCTAAATTAAGCACTTTTAGCTAACAACGCCTTTAATTCTGAAATGAATTTCCAAAACCTGCATTTGGAACCCATTTGAATGAATAGCCATAAAATTGGAAACGACAGGAAGAGAAATTAATTAGTTCCTTCGAGTAATTTGATTTTCTGAGACCCATATCTGATTGAATCTATGAGTATCAGAAGATACAACTAGTAAAATTAATTTTATTACAGCAAGATTAATCCAGACGAATAAAAACGAATGAACTCGGCAAGTAACAATTTAAATGCAAGAATTAATTCCAAATCAATACAAATTTTATCTTACTTAATTCTTCTTAAATCATTTTTTTCGATAACCAATAAATTTCAATCTTTAAGCACTTGTTAAGTATCAAGCTCTTTGTTTCAAAACTTTTATCAATTACATAAAATAGAAAATACAGCTTATCTGTCTGTCGCAAGAACTGTTCTGAGCAGTAGCAATACGAAATTTGCTATGTCATTCTGGACTATATTTCCAGGTTAGCTGTTATATTTAAATGTTTCGGAAGAATTTTTTTCTAAAAATATTTAATTATGGAAAGGGGTTGTGAAAAGTTCTTCAATAAAATTTTAAAATTTATTTATTTTAACGAAAAATTCTTTATTCGTTATAATAAAATTCTATATAACAAGCTGTTCTCGCCGTCCTCCGGGCGGGTTCATGGCCAGCACCCACTTTGCTCAGCACTGGAGTATTCATTCTGGTAAAACTGGTTTTTCTCTCTAGGAGGCCTTGGCACTGCCCTTGCTACCTAGCTGCCTCGAGGCTCTCAGCAACTACTTTTTCCAGTTTTAAATACTGCATGAACATCAGTAGAACCGACTATAAAACCATAGTAGATTTCATATTCTTTGTAGACAACAGATTCCTTTAAAATTGTAAAATCTTTCAATAAATCTCATCTAGTTGTAAAGTTTTGTGTAATTTTCTCACGAATTTCGGCATTAAAGTCTTCAGATCCATAAATACAGAATGATATCTCCATAAATAAACAGTTTCCATCACCTACAATAGGCATGTTACAATATTTTTGATACGCCATTCTGATGGAACTGTTGGGATCTATATATTTAAAATAAAATAGTAAAACTATCAGACAGTTTGCCATCCCCAATCACTCGACGGATTTTGCTAAATTTTATATCATATGAATGCTTATGACGTCTAAATATGTTATCAAGAGTCGCCTGCCCCCCACCAACCCCATTTTCGAACGAAATAGAAAAACATATCTCCACTATACATTCTTTATCTTTTTTTCGATTTCGTCCGAAAATGGGTGGTGGACGGCAGGCGACACTTGATGGCATATCTAGATGTCATAATCTTTCATATGAAATAAAAATTGTCGAAATACGTAGGGTGGTTGTGGCTGGCGAACTGTCTAAAGGTTTTTCCCCATAGAAAATGCATAGTGGAGAAATGTTTTTTCGATTTTAAATTCTTACTGAAGAAAAGGATTATGAAACATTCTTAAATAAAATAAAATGTATTAGCTTCTTTATTCATAGTTCTAAAACATATTTATAATAATTAAAGAATGAGTTTTAATCCATCTCGGAAGAAGGTTGTTAATATAGTTAGCATCCAGATGATTTCTATAGAATTTCTAACTTACAACTGGTCATGTTTTCTCTCAGCAAGTCATCTCATTTTCTATCTTTCTTGGCTCTTCCATGGAAAGATGAGGAAAACAAAACTCCTAAAATCGATTATTTCTGTTCACGTGAATAGCAAATAATCGCTTTACTCTGAAGACATCTAGCTCATACTTTAAGCACATTTTTCCTGGAATAAAAAAAATATTATTTACAAGAAGTAAAGCACTTCCATATTCCTTCTTTCCTTGAAGTTACTTCTCTTTTTTAAATACTGGTATTATAATGGGATGTCAGTAAAATGTCATCGGTGGAGAGGCAATCTTATAATTCTTGGGTTACTTTTAACCTATAACAAATGAAAATGTCAATCATGCTCCATAACAGGCCAGCCATTTCTATTATTTTACGTCGAAAGATATGCACAAGACTCTGGTAAGTGGCTGGTGAGATATATCGGAGAGAAATATTTTCCCCCGATAATCCTGCTCGACTTTGATTTAATGGTACCACTTACTTCGGAGAAAGATCTAAGATCCGGTAATTATTGACTTACTGGGTCGCAGGAAAAGGAGAAGACTTTCTTGAAGTTGGTAGTCAATATCGGTACGAATATCCTAAATTGATTTCGAATAGATTCTAGGTTATCTTTCCTGTTTTTGTGGAAAGTACTTTTTGAAAGGAAATTTTCGAAAAGAAGAAGGAAGTTGTGAATGTGAATCTTTGAGATCAGTTGGCACTTCACATACTTCTTACGTTTTACAATAGACATCAGAATGCTTTATATTTTTATAAGTATTAAAGGTAAATTGAAGTATGCCTTATATGGATTTCAAATATTAACTATACATTTAATAATAATTATATATTGTTATAATTATATATTCTCAATCATTTTTCTGGTTTTCCTGGAAAGTAATTTTTGAAGGGAAATTTATAAGAAAGTAGGAAGTTGTGAATATGAACATTTGAGATGACTTAGCATAATCTAATGCTTTATTCATTCTTTTCATTCGTTGCAGTAGATAGCAGAGTTCCTCATATTTTTACATATTTAAAAATTGTTTAGAATTTTCGATAATCTTTCCTTTTTTTGGTGGAAAATACTTTTTGAAAGGAAATTTTCGGAAAAAGAAGGAAGTTGTGAATGTGAATCTTTGAGATTAGTTGACTTAGTGCTTCACATACTTTTCACTTATTGCAATGCACATCACAGTGCTTTATATTTTTACAAGTATACAAGGTGGTTAAAATTAAAGTATGCGTTATGGAGTACTTTGGAAGGAAAAACAATCTTATATGGATTTCAAATATTAGTTGCAGGTTGATTTTTTAAAAATTGACAGTACTCAGAGCCTTCTGTAGCTTGATCTATCAGCTGATATGCCACCAAATTTGGTAGGGTTACTAATGACGACATGGGCAAAAAGATTCTGTAATAAAAAATTTAGTTCCGAAAATCGCCGATAGGGGGGAATGTGGCGCTGTTGTAGTGTACACAACTGAGAATTAGGCAAATGAAAAACAAAGAAGAAATTTCAGTGCAAAACCCCTTTAATATAGCAAATGAACTGCCCAAAATAGTTACAGAGATGAAAATACAATGCACCATAGCATGAAACCTCTTTCAGTGTGACGACCCTTCTCATGGATCACACATTGTATCATTATTATTATTATTATTAATCCACCGGGAGGGAACCGACCAGATAAGGTTTACGGATATACAAAACCCTCTCAGCGTAAAGATGAAATACAGAAGAAAAGGGGAAAAGTTAAAACAACAAAATAATAACAACAAAAAGTAAACTGAAACAGTCTGGCAATGAGCCTTAATTGCCGGTGGATTCCAGAAAATTCTTTCTTAATCCACGACGATATCATGCCTTCGTTCAGGAAGGATCTTCATAATATTCATGAGTGCCAGAGATCTTCTGTCTTGAACAATATTTTCACATCACATCGAAAGGTTTTCAGCACTGGGCTTCGTGAAATGAAAGGGCAGACTGTTGCGTAGTGGTTTGGATCACCTTTATCACCGCAAACGCATCGATCGTGTGAACATAAACCGAACCTGTGAAGACAGGTCACGAACGGCCCATGTCCTGTGATGAATGAGGCTCGATTAACGCTCACTTGAGGTAAGAAAAGGAGTGTTCACCGACCCATTTCCGAAAGGTTCCATCTATCCTGCCAGATTACAAGGGAACACTTTTTGAGATTTTTTTGCATTTGAGACACATTGTATTCTGTACACAACATTCTCGACGGCCTAAAGTAACATGTCACCATGAATGCTCAGCACAGTCCGTCATATGGTGTCCTTTAAGGTCGACAATGTCGGGATTCCACTAAGATAGACCTTAGACTTCAAATAACCCACAGGAAAAAGTCGCATGAGTTTTGATCCGGGGAGAATGGACATGGAGAATGTTGTTTACAGGATGCAATGTGTGGTCCACGAGAAGGGTGGTCACATTGAAGGGTCATCACATGCCCTCTCCGAGGAAGTAATTTTATTCAATAATGATCTATGGTGCACTTTAATTTCATCCCTGTAACCTTTCGGGGCAATTCATTTGCTTGTATTAAAGCAGTTTTGCACTGAAATTTCTTCTTTGTTATTCATTTGGCTCATTCTCAGTTGTGTAGACTATGACAGAGCCACATTCCCTCTATCGGCGACTTTCGGATCTAATTTTTTTTATTACAGAATCTTTTTTTTCCCATGTCGTCAATAGTCCCCCTACCAAATTTGTTGGCATTTCAGCTGATACTGAACTACAGAAGACTCTGAATAATGTCAGTTTTAAAAAAACACCATGTTGCATATATTGAATATTAATTATATATTGAATTTATTTCGAATATATTCTCGGTCATTTTTCCGGTTTTTCTGTAAAGTACATTTTGAAAGGAAATTTACAAGGTGGTTAAAATTAAAGTATGCCTTATCGAATATAATGGCGGAAAAAAATCTTTTAAGGATTTCAAATATTAACTATGTATTGAATATTAATTATATACTGAACTAATTTCGAATATATTCTCGGTCATTTTTCCGGTTTTCCTGGAAAATACTTTTTGAAAGCAAATTTATAAGAAAGTAAGAAGTTGTGAATTATGAACCTTTGAAATGAGCTGGCATATCTCATACTTTTCATCCGCTGCAGTAAATTTTGCCAACGTTCAGGCAAAGGTCACTAAGTCCAAAACAATAGTTTCGAGATGTGGTCAGTTCAAACTGAATTCATTTTGAATCATTATGATAAATAGTAAAATCTATCCTATTAACATCTGAAGATAAACAGAAGTAAGTATCTATCTATATCCGGCTATCTTCTCACGAACCACTGAATCCTGAAACAACCCGTAAGTACCAAAAGATGGAAAATAATCCAAGGAATCCATTTCGACTATTTAAATTCCGAAATTGCAATTAGTTAAAAATACATTAATGGAAAACGCTAAAATGAACCATCCTGCCACCTAGTGGCAACTTTAACAACCGAATTTCTTACATTTTTTTGTTTATTGACAACTTTGACTCCGAAGTTCTTGAATTTTTTGTTTATTTATTTAATGGAAACTGGTTTTAATTTGTATAAAAGGTTTTTCATTTGTTAGCAAACTTCCGTGATTTATAAAAACAACGAAAAAATCATTTTCTGTCTTTTCTACGTCTTTCATTACTGAATATCGGTCAGTCATGCGCCGTCATCTATTGTGCGGAAATCACATGAATCGATTAATTTTAAAAGAAAACTTCTGACATTTTCAAAATTTTGCAGAGAAGAAAAAATGAGTTGTAAACAACATCGAAATTCACAATAGAAATTAATTGAGCCGAACAAAATAAAGGAAAAAATAATTAGAAGCTAGAAATATCAAGGACGCTCAAATAAAATTCAAAATTAATTTATTTGAAAGTAAACTTAAACGAATCCAAATAAATTTTAAAGTTATTAATTTTTAAGTAAAATTTAGATTTAAAGAAAAATATTCAGGGGAAATGATCATAAAGCCTAGGATATCAATGAAACTCAAATAAAAGTAAAAATGTCTTTATTTGCAAAGAAATCTAAATTTCGAAAGCTACTGGTTTTTAAGTAAAATTCAGATTTAATAAAAATTCAGGGATAAATAACTATGAAACAAGAAATATCAATTAAACTCAAATTGTATTCAAAATTCGTTTATTTGCAAATAAATTTAAATTTTAATAAAACAAAACAAAATGTAAAATTCGTTTTTAAGTAAAATTCATGTTATAAAAAAAGTAGTAAAAAATAGTGATGCAAATTAATTTTAGGCCTTTTGAGGGTCAATTGACGATCCTATTCCGCGCAGAAGTCCCCTTCTAACATTATAAAGAAACTTTGATGATTTACTACAACTTAAGTGTGAATGGCAGAATTTCAGGTTTTACACCAAACAATGCAACTACATTCATCAAATTGAAAACGTAAAAAAAAGTAATTTCATTCGAGTCTGCAGAATTCCCATTTTAAAATCTAATGATCACATAAGGTGTTCTTCCATTTCCATTTATTTATTTAACCGAAGCTGGTATTTCTTTTTTAGAGAGTTTATGTGTTTGGATTTATTAATATCAGAAGAAAATCGTTTCCTTTCCTTTTTTGTATTAAGGCGTTTAACTTCGTAACGTTTGTTGGAGAAAGTAAGTGGCAATTTTTGTTGAAAAAACAAAAGTAAGTGACAATTCTCTTCTCTCCGCCTGGTAATATCCCATTATTCGAGATAGCCCGTGCAACGCCGGGCCATACAGCTAGTATTTATACTAGGGACTGCGCGCCTAGCATCTTCCCTTATCATTCATTTTTGAAACCTTTTTGTGTTATTCGTTTCTCCAAGTTACTGTATATTTATACTAGGGACTGCTCGCCTAGCATCTTCCCTTATCATTCATTTTTGAAACCTTTTGTATTAATTTCTCCAAGTTACTGTACATTTATACTAGGGACTGCTCGCCTAGCATCTTCCCTTATCATTCATTTTTGAAACCTTTCTGTGTTATTCGTTTCTCCATATTCTAAAATGAATATAGCCAATATATGGCGCTCTATGGCCATTACTTCCCCCGTATAGTGCTTCGAACAGGAATACTTTTATTCTCACCCCAGTATTAGTTAAGGATGAAAAGGATTTCAATCAAATATTTTACTGCATCTCAAATCAAATCAAATAAATAATCTTTAATAATAATCTTAATAAATAATAAATCTTCAATAAATAATCTTTCAATCAATCATGTCAAAGTTCATCTTTAAAAGCGTTCAGTTAATTATCAGTAGTTAGAAGTGTCCTTTATATTATAAGTCTTCTACGTAACACGCCAAAAGAAATTCCGTCATTATTAAAAAACGCAGGAGACATGCGTTTGGCAAAGTTATATCTTACTGCAACGATTGCTAAATTGAAAACTCGAGATGAACGAATGTTCTGACACCTCCATATGTTTATGTTCCTTTGCGAAATAGAGGTAACTTTGAAAGATAAGTGTCGAATTTTCTAATTAGAGGCTCCATAAGGATTTGTTTGTCTACTTGCTACTAATCTGTTTCAATACAAATGTTGGGAATAATAAAACCAAATTGAACAAATATTAGATTTTAAATAGAGAAAGAACTTATAATGTATATCTAGACAATACATAAAATTTCATTCCCTATTTCCTTTTTCTAAGCAGTTCAAAAGATGAAGTTTTCAAATTTCGAAAAATCAGTTGGTTTGATAATTTATTTTCTTCAAACCGATGTATTTTTATGTAATTTTTACTGATGTGGAATTTAAAAATATTGTCCATATCAATACTTAATTATATTTACGGTGATTTAATTATAAGTCATCGCAATTACATTCGAAAATAAAATGCATTCATGCGAAAAAATTGTCTTTAACCGAAAATTTACGATAATGATTACAATTCTAGTTCTATTTGTTATGGTAATCTGAAGAAAAACAGCCACATATTACAAATTTCATTTTTTGCTGCAGCTATTTTTGTTGATGACATTATATGCACTTTTCAAATACACGTCACATTTATAGCAATACAGCATGAAATATTTCTATTTCGAATTCTATTTCTATTTTGGAGTACTCTAGCATAACATATAATTCCAAGAGATTCATATTTTCTATCGTTATTTCTAGAGTATGAAACATATTTCTCCCCAATCTTCAATAACTGTAAATATTTTTTTTTCATTCCACATTTCAAATTTTTAAAAGCTTTCGATAATCTTTCACTGAAATCTAAATAAAAGTCAAGCCTTTTGCGATGAGAAAATCCATTCCATCGAACAAGAGAATTTTAAAAATCTGTAATTTTATTCCGAAAGTTAACAGTAGATGGCGCTATTTAATACTTTGCGTTGCAGAGCAAACGATATTTTCCTCGAAACGAGAAAAGAAGGATCTCTTTTAACGCTATCCGTATACGATTTCAGCCCTTTTTGAGTTGCTACACTTCTTCGATCAATCATAACCGGGATACTCGATTCTCTTTGGACAGTTTTTCTTTACCATTTTTTTTCACTTTAATACTTTTTTCTAAGTAGAATTTAGAAGAATTTGATACTTTTACTAGAAGACTGTACTATGTTCGGTAAAAAAAGATCTTTGTCTTGTGAGTAGGAAGAGCAAAGAAGCAAAGCAAATAATGAAAAAAAATCTTTTCCTAGAAAGTGAATGTGAAAAATACAGTCCTCTATTTTTGGAGTACTAATTATTTTCTGTAACTATACTATAATATTTATAACTGCACTAATTATTTTCACATTTGTATCGGTTACTTAAAAATTAATAGAAAAGATTACTGTAAATTTTAAAAATTAAACTTAAAATACATCAAAAAGCGAATATTTTGCTTAAAATTCTTCGAAACGCGTACTAGATATATCCTTTCAAATTCTTGGAATAATTTATGAGATGCAAAAACTTACACTGTCTCGGCATTGAATTTCTAATTTTAAACAGTGGTATTTTTAATTTGAATAAATTTACGAACATGCATGCTATTCTGAAACAAAATGTACTGCTGACCGAGGGAAAGATTATTAGCTAATGCAACATATTGGAATAGATTTCTAAAAACTAAAAATTGTTATTGTTATTATTGTTACTATTAGTTAGTTATTTTTAATTAGCAATTAAACAATACTTTTTTGCATTTCGACAAACCTGAACTGTTCGCAACTAAGTTATTCTAAATAGAGAGACCCTCGAAGCATCATCAGAAACTGATCTGAATGAGAAAAATCCCATTGGACTTCCACAAATTATAGAACTTGAACAAAAAAATATTTTATCCCTCAACTTCTGAACCACATTTGAATTTTCGAAATACGGTTATAAATAAATTATTTAAAGTAGATTAATGTATACTATTCCTTTTTTGGGCCCATACAAAACTGCCAAATCTTGGCAATAACTCAGTAACGAAATAGCGCCAACATATTAGTTTGACGATGACCTGGAGCCCGCAAGCGAAATAGTACCCAATAATATGGTCCACTACAGTTTTCTTAGCCCTTCGCAAAAAATGGCGCATCGAATTCGTCCACGAAACATAAAACTTTTGATATTTGAAATTTACTTAACTCAAAGTAATAATTAATTTTTGAAAAGAATCCCTATAAATTACTTAAAGTAGAATAATGGGTACTATTCCGTTATTGGGCCCATAGAAACCTGCAAAATCTCAGCCATAACTCACTAACGGAAAAGCGGTATCATTTAAGTTTGGCGATGACTGGGAGCCAGCTAAAGGGATAGTACCGAATAATATCATAGCGCCTTCGTCCTCAAGCATAGGATTATTGATATTTGAAATCTAATTGATTCAAAGTAACAATTAATTTGAAACACAAAAATCTAATTTAAAAGACAAGAATCCCTAAATATCTCGGGTAATCTTTCCGTTCTTATAAGGGCAGAAATAACATTAATAATGAACCCCAAAATAACATTAATTTAATCCCAAAGAGGATGTATCTTTCAACTAGAAGGTTAAATAGATTCTATTGTTCTTAACACTTTTTAATTTTCTATTGTTTGTTTTTGTATTTATTAGAATATGCTGCATATGCGCCATTCTGTATAATATAAAAGAGTTTAATTAATTTTTAATAAATTCAAAGAAAAAAATTTAATAATCGTTAAATTTTATTAATTGTAACTGTTACATAGATTCGTATGCTAAGGGGTTAACTAATGCCAAACCACAACCAGAATGAACAAAATCAGTCCATATCTAGAAGACGACTTAACAACTAGAATCATATCGTTGCGTCATTGTCGTGTATTATTCCTAGTTATTAACATAAAAACACGCTTTTCCGACTGAAGGATTTGGAAGAACCACGGAATGCCAGCTGTGTGTTAAAGCTTCGTCTTCCATTGAGTGAATAATGGCTGTGGCAAAGAACATATTGAGGAGCTATATTGTGTTAAAATAATACAGGAGGATACATGAAAATCATTATTAAATTAAAGAAAGGCATTATTAAAAACAGTGGGAAAAAAAAGAATTATATTCTTGGTATCGACGGTTCTTATTTGCCATTAAAACTCTATAGTGAATGAACATCCTACAGAATATGTTTTCTGATAAGATATCGTCTTTCAAAATCCAGACGAATACTGAGATAACAAACATGAGTTTAGCACAATTCTTGATTACAACTCAAATATCAATTGTAAGTCAAATACATAGTGGGAAACCCTATATGACTTAACTAAATTAACATCAGTACACTGAAATTTGGCTGTAACACAGAACCAGAGACTCAGAGAAAAATACTAACACTAATATAAGAGCAGAGTTCTAATATGAT